>PVKH010003738.1:0-18597 GCA_004027955.1 Chaetophractus vellerosus
TATAAAGGGTATTTATTTGGGGTAGAAGCTTACAGTTACCAGGCCACAAAGCATAAATTTCTTCCCATACCAAAGTCCACGTGTTGGAATAAGATGGCTGCCGACGTCTCCAGGGTTCAGGCTTCCGGGTTCCTCTGTTCCCGGGGCTGCGTTTCTCTCCGGGCTTAGCTTCTGTTTCCTTCACGAGTTCAGCTGTAGATTATCGGGCGAACGGCTCACTCCAGCATCAGAACTGCTTCTCAAATCTGCTTCTCCAAATCTCTGTTTCTCTAAATCTGCCTTTTCTCAATCTGCTTCCTCTTGTCTAGCCTTTTATACTTGAGACCATGCCCACCAAGGGGTGGGGCTCAACGTCTCACTGACATGGCAGTTAACACCCTACTCATAACTCAATCATACCCAGATGAACAGATCAGTTCACAAACATAATCTAATCTATATTTTTGGAATTCATAATTAAATCAAACTCAAACCATTACACACCCCCAACCCTGACACCCCCCACCAATGATCCTCTCTCGTTCCTGTTGTGACCCTCCTGTGATTCATAGCCTCTTCAAAGGTGAAGCCATAACAATAGCCAATTACAATGAATAGGAAAATCAAATAATGGTATTTAAATGTAAGAGTTAAAATATATGAGAACTTAAAAAATTAAAAATTAAAAAATTTTTAAAAATTGAGAAAAGAAAACAAAATAATATTAAAGGATTGGGTTGTTCAAAAATGTGAAAAAAATATATATATAGCATTTTTTTTCCATTTTGCCTTGTCGCTGCAATATCTGGTGTTCAGTCTGTTCCGTGGCACCTTCCCCTTCTCACTCCCCAGTGTCCCACCATTTTTCATTGAATTTTCAAAGAAGTTTTAGGTCAAAACAGAGTCACACATAGAATACAAGACATTCTCATATACTAAACCTCCTCCCCCATTCCCCACCGCATACCAAGACCTTTTTGTATGTGGATGGCAGCACCAACATAACTGATATACAGATAGTGAAACACAGTTACGAAACAAGTTCCACATTTTAGATCATACACTTTTATAAATTTTGATGACATTCACCCTGTCCTGTGTCCATCACTGCAAGGCAATGGAAAACATTTCAACTGGCCACTGAATGCCTCCTTTTCTGTCCACTCTGTTCCTCCCTCCCCGTGCACCCAGGGCCCAGAACGACCCCCTGGATCGACTCTTTGGACAACTGGGTTCATAGTTACATGCAACAGAGTGTCTAGGCTCAGTGATTCATCCCCCACTGGGAACCGTCCCTGCTCCCAAGAGTCACCCCCCTGTCTATTTCTGAGTGAATCAGACCTCCGAAAATAGGGAGTTCATCTCTTTCCCTCTCATTGTGTGGTCCTCCACCCACTTTATAACACATTATGACAGGACGAACACTCTCACACCCCCCAGAGGCCCACTCTAGATACGCCCCCACGCGAATGCCCCACAACCCACACCCCAAAGCTGTGACACTTCCCTGTTATATTACCACAAGAGTATTCCCACTTCTGCACTCACAGCCCCTCACCCACAAGTCCCAAGTGTTCATCACGTCCCTCTTCCACCACCTCCCCACCCCCCGTGCCGAGCATCCCGGGATTTTGTAGAGGTTTTTTATTAAGTATGTTCATATGGAAAAATGCTTGTTTCATTACAAAATCGACCCCATCACTTCAGGTAACATTAGTATTTATTAGCCAACAATAAGATTATAACTTGGTTACAGAAAAGGATCTGATGCTTCACTCTTTTTGAACTCTCCAATGAAACAAAAATTTCCACTAGATGATACCAAAGGAAATGTAATCAGAAAAAGATTTTATTTTACATCAAGTTTCTCACATGGTAGAATCTACATCCTAGAATTTGGTCACTCCCATTAGAAGTACACCCCTCAGAAAAATGCTAGAAGAGGACAGGATGTGCAATTATTTCATTCTGTAGCTAAACTGTCTATTCAATTAATTAAGGAAACCTATTAGCTGGTAGACTCACAGAAACTTAATTATCCTTATGGTAGAGATGAAGGGACCCCCAATTTTCACCTTGGCCGTATACCTTCAATAGATCTGCTTGCTGAGCCACAGAGCTACTGCTGAAGAAACAGCCATGTTGAACTTTGCTAAGGTTATGTCAAAACTTGTCTTATTCCACAATCTTCATAAAACTGGAACTGTGTTTTTTCACTAATTTAATTTACCACTTCCCCTTGACATATGCTTTCATTTTATTTATTTTTTAATACACTATGCAATATATCATTTTCCTACAAGTTTTCTAATTACTGGATAAATTTATTTTGTATGCTATTCATACATATGCACTGTAATCTGTTTGCTTTGTTAAACCCTACAGATTTGAATAATTGTTGAATTTGAGTAGGTTCTATATAGAGTTTAGATATATGCCCCCTAATTTTTAGGGAATGTGTCAGTTAACCATTTTAAGAGAATTAGATAGCAGGCATGAACAACTGTTAGAAGAATTACTGGGCTAACCCCTCAAACCAAACCATAACTAACATTTTAAGCAAAAACTGCCCTGCTTATGTTAATGAGTACTGGATAGGTAGTCAAACGGTCAAGGCAGTCAATAAAAAGACTCAGTTTTAGTAGAATTGAATGTGTTTTAATGCTTCCATCTAAATGGAGATATTTAATTTATATGAGCCATATTTTATCTAGTATGATATAAAACAGCTTTGGAATATAGCTGTAGCTGTTAATATTAGGTATCTGGAACAACACCCCTTTGCCAACAACAATGATATATTTTTTAAGGCATATGTGCTTAAGTTCTATTGCTAAACGAATGACATCTAAAATTATAATAATTTTTGGCATTTGGCATAGGTTGAATTTCCAGTTTAAAAGTAAAGTGGTTGATGAATATTTCCAATTTCCTTTTTCCTGATAACCCTCAGTGACAAAAAGAATCCTTTGAACATTTAGGAAGTTGGATGGAAGGCTGTATTAGTCAGCCAAAACAGTGCTGATGCAAAGTACCAGTACTGTGTTGGTTTTTATAAAGGGTATTTATTTGGGGTAGAAGCTTATAGTCACAAGGCCCTAAAGAGTCCAACTCAAGGTACCACAAGTGGTAATGTCTTGCCCAAAGTCCTTTGCCACGTGTTGAAGCAAGTTGGTGGGCAATGTCTGCAAGGGTTCAGCCTTCCTTTTTCCTCTTATGGCTCCTTGGTCCCAGCTTCTTCTGATCTCAGCTGTAGGCTAGCATAAGCCTCATCTCTCTCTCCAGGGCTACTTTCTTTCCAGACTCAGCTGCTCTGTTTTCTTCACAAGGTCAGCTGTAGACTATCAGGATCATGTCTCTTCCCAGGGCTTCTACCTTGTCTAATGAGCTGTCCCTTTTCCTCTGCCATGTCATTTTCTGTGTGAGTGTCCACCCACCAAGGGGGCAGGTACTCAACATCCTACTGCCTTGGCTGAATCAAAGCCCTCATTTTAATTTAATCAAGTAAATATAAAGCCTTTGAACTTAACACAATCAAAGGGTATCATGCCCAGAGAAACAGACCACTTTACAAACAATTAATATTCCTTTTTGGAATTCATAAATAATATCAAACTGCCACAAAGGCAAACCAACTAAATGGCCTAGAATCCCATTTTCATTTCTTAGTGATATGAAAATGTTTTGCAGGCTCATTAGAAAGGTGAAAAATTATGTGCTCCTGTTATGAGTACACACATTTAAAGTATCTCTCCTGTCCTCACAAGGTAAAGATATAAATGAATAGTTTCCACCTACAAGATATTACATGCTTCTCTTTTATGCTAAAATTCAATTGAAAAGAAAACATGATAAATACATAAAAATTTTATTGAACATTTTGTAGAGCATGATAAATTTATGTCAACATCTATCTAACACATTTATTCAGAAATAGCATTTTCTCATTGTGATAAAATTTTATTGGAATGCCATTCACACAAAAAAAATTATTAATGTCTTCCTGGCTAACTTTCAGTATCCTATCACATGTGCAATGGAGAAAAGCCATTATCTCAGCTTTTCAATGTTTGCACTAATGCTTCTTTCCAAACTTTTATCTGCAAAGAGAATATGTCTACATCTCTTTCAACTGCTACCCAGTTTATAATAAATGTATTGCTTTAAAGGATAACATTATGGGCATATTTAGCAATTTTGATTGGCACACTCATCCCCTTTGAATTCCTTTTCTTCTATTATTAATGCTATTTGTGTTTTATAGTCAGTTACAATACATTCTGTAAGAGCTTCATATAAGGTCACTCAAGTGGTCAGACTTAATAAACACTGAAGACTTCACTCAGAGTGACTAAATATGATGGGAGTACAATTCTTTATCCATTTCTTAACCTCATTTTGTTATGTAATTACTAGAAACACATGCCTTTGTTTGAACATACCAGCTTGGTTTTATCAGGTAAACAAATTAAATAAATCCTCCAGTCCTATATGATGTTGTAGCTTCAAATCACACTTTAATAAATAAGTTTTTGAACTGTATAGAAAAGTTGAAAAAACCCTATTTTCAGGAATCTAAAAAGAATGATTTAATACTGGATCTGGACTTGGATAAATAAACATTTATACAAATACAAATTTATGCCAAAAGTTACAGACCTTTGATTTTATGCAGTCAATAAAACTGCACTTATTTTCTAAAAATGTATAATCTGTTATGGATGCGTAAAGGCTTACAAATTTAATTAGAAATATATGAGGTCCTTTCCTTCTTCTTGACTTAATCAGAAAGGAAGCCAAACTTATTAGGCAATAGCTATGTGTTCATGCACACATATTTTTCTAATGTTCACATATCATATAACCTTTGTGGCAAGAAAGTTAAGTATCATATTCTAGCAAGACCTTCAATTGAGGACTCATAACTCACATTGCAGTCCATTAGTCTCAGATAAAGCTTACAATAGCAGTCATGATTACTTAAACAGTTCAGGAATACATGATGAGAGCATTACTCAGTCATCTAGTATAAGTAATCATAAAAGATATACCACAATTTATTATAGTTAGATCAGCCAATGAGTCCAGACCTGCCAGCAAAATGATTTCCCTTTATATATACACCCAACTCATCTTTATAAGTGGGGTCCCAAAACAAGAGTCACTGAGATTGAAAAAGACCAAGAAAAATCATTGTGTGGATATCTGATGCTATTATTCATATAAGCTATAATTTAAGTACAGCAAAAAACCGAGCTTGACTTTTCTTTTTCCCCTGTGAACATGTAAGATGCCAAAACCTCTTAAAAATTGGCTTTGATTCACCTGCAGGTGCGAAGATTTGAATGTGAGTAGTCATGGTGATTGAATAAATAAAAAAGTAATGTGGAAAAAGTATACCTTTGAGATTTGAAATTTGACATCAGCCAAAATATGTTCTAATATTTGTAAGAGGGATTTAAAAAGATCAGCATTAAGGATGCAAAAGCTTAGATGTAAAATTACATGATTTTGCAAAACATTGGTTTATATTTTTTTGGTATATAGTTATGTAAACCCTTTTTATTTTTCTAAAGCCATGAGATTCTTTAGGTACTTTAAAACTGCATTTTCTGTGAAACATTTAAAGACATGATATATTCAAATCTTATCTCCAGACAGTGGTTGAAATGAAATGAAATGAAACGACATGACTGAATTTATAAGTAATTATTTTACAACCATTTAATCAAGTCAGATTTATAGAAATCTGTTAACTATCAAATAAACACACATCTAAATTCTAACTATTATTTGAGTGTTCTTTCAGTTGCAACCAACCTCTGATTGCCAAGAAATGTAATGTCTATAATACGGATTTCCTAAATGGTTTATATTACATTCTGACATTTCCTGTCTATCAAGCTTGATTCTAGAGTTTCCCTACCATCAGAGAATTTCTTATGGGATACAAATTTATTTTACTAATATTTAATCTTAATAATTGGATAGTAAATTTGTCAATGGTCAAAAATTTAGGTAAGAGAATCTTACATATTCTGAGAAAATATTTTCAAATATAATTAAGGAGTTATATGAAAAAATAGCTTGGACTAGAGGATAATTTAGCTTTACAGCTAGAATTTCTCATCCAAAGCAGTGTAAAAACAATAATTTGATTTTATAGATGATAGTATGGAAAGAAACAACAATCATAAAATAGTTATTCTAAAGTTGTTGACTTTTTAAATCTAAATTGAGGTACTTAAGGATGAAGTCTGGCATCTTTTTACTTGCTACACCGTCTGTGACAAGCCTCTTGGTTTCTGGGGTCTTCATACTGTGACCCATGCAGAAAGGCTTTGACCTCTCAGTATAAAATTCGGCCTTCTCTGTGGAAAAAATCTCCACAGGCTTCATTTGGCCACATATACACATAAACTAAAACTTAGAGCACCAAGGCCAAATATTCACGAAAACCAAAACTTAACGCTTAATGTTAAGAAAGATTATCAACAAGAGTGGAAATAAAAATACATGATATCATATTTAGAGTTAACGCTAATGGTTATTAGAATTAAGTGAGGTCAATTCAGTTGAACCATTTATTTGAGTGCTTTTTCTATCTTGGACATTAAGTCTTGCATTACTTTCATCAACTGTTTATTGATGACCTCCTATGATCCAAGCTATACAACCAATGCATAGTGGAAAAATTAAATCTGACACAGCTTTTCTTTGAAGATGTTCATAGTCTAATGAAGAAGAAATAATTATTGATAAATTCTAACTACATTAGAGGATTACTACAGAAATATATAATGACCCTCAGCATAGCCTGAAAAATGAGAAAAGTTACTTTGGGTGAGATGATGTCTAAGGTTAATCTTAAAGGAAGAGTGCTTCCATATGATGTAGAAACAGCTGACCCCTATTCACTATTCATTCTGTGCTTCTATGGTAAGAGCATGTTTAGATGGGCAAGTAATGTGAACAAATAACAATACATGCAATTTCTAATTAATGTTCTTCAAATGAAGGATCTTTTCCCTCTGACTAAAAATAGAATGAGCATGTAGATGAGGAGGCAGATGCAGATTAAATATTGGCTTTATTACTGATGGAGTCTTATTAGTGAAATACTGATGTAATACCTTAACACAACAGAGGAACAGAATATAATCTGGTTGCTGACAAGTGTGCACATCAAATATAACGTAGAACCTCAGATGCCTATATAATAGAAAAGTAAACTTAAATTATTTTAACAATTGCTATTCTGAGTCTGTCATGTGGAGACAAGAGTATGTTCTTATTAAGAGCTTGATGAAACAAGAATGAAAGGGAATTCCAGATAGAGGAAACGGCTTGATCACGAAGGATCTGAATTTAAGAAAGAGAATATATTTTTTGCTATAAATAATATGTGTAATATGTATATAAATGATATTACTAAATTCATTGTAATTCACTTTGAATACTAAAGATTGACATATATTGAGAATCATACTAAGGAAAAAAATAAGCATAATATCCAGGGCTTAACCAGTTAGTAAGAAAAGGCATAATAAACACACAAAAACCAGACCTATATTATATAGTACCTTATGGCTAAACAAACCTATTTTGCACATATTCAATACAGAAAAAGGTTTTCAGAAAATAGTAAGAGTAATTGCATCACAACAACTTAGGAAATAAAAATATTTTGGAAAAATTTTGTCTTTAGGTAGATCTTGAAAGGGGTTAAGATGTAAATAGACAATAAGAAAGGATTTTAGAGAGTATAGAATCAGGGTAACAATAGTAAAAAGGTTCATTTGTGTGGGGGGAAATATTAGAAAATAATATTAATTCGATGGGGTGGGCATCGAGAAAAACAGAATAAGGCACATGAGTGAAACTTGTTCGCTCTTCACTGAGGGTCACATCTCAGAGGAATTTATTCTGGTAGCAAGACATTAAGTAGAGAAAAAAAATGGTTTGGAGGGCAAAGTAGAGGTTAGAGTAGTGAAGTCATATGTAATATAACTTGAAAATTTTGAGCTTAGGATAATTTGATTATGATGATTCAATTACCAGGAATTTGAGAAATACATGTTTTTCTGGTGACAATGATGAGTTCACTTTAGTAACTGAGACATTTTGGAACTACTTATAGGGTGCAATTTGGTGAACATATATTTTCCTGGTCATATCATATTCTCTGTTTACTTACCTAGATAACAATATGTTTATTAAATAATAAATGGAGACTAAAAATAATTCACCATTTAATTATTTTTGAAAAAAGTAATCCTTTATTGTATATTTTACACTAAATAAAAATCTTTTATATTTATAGTGTAAGCATGATAATAACTTTAGGATAATAAAACACACAAAAGTATGCAATTTTGATGTTATTTTTGCTCCTCATATAGAGCGTATTGAGGTACACCTTGACTTAAGTTTCATATTCTTTCTTATTCATAAAGACTATAAACTCTGGAACTACTTACAGTCAACTGTTTTTCATGTCTCAGGACAATTTCTTCTTATTTTATAAGAACATGTTTAATTATATTATAGAAAATATGGAACTACAATGTTCAAATGTGAATTACTAAAATTTTCTCATTTTTCCCTTTCTGAAACAAGTTCTAATGCAGCTCAGAGATCTGTCTCTCCTCACACAAGACAGTCTCATCTGAAATGATGATATTCTAAATATTGTCCCACTACTGTTTTCTACCAAACCACACACACAAAAACACACACAAAAACACACACATGCATACTCACAAAAAACGATCAATCATTTTATTTGCCTCAGGACAGTAACTTACCAACAGAGGTTGTTTATTGCCTCTCTGCTTTTAATAGGTCAATGAGAAGTCATCAAGCATAAAATGAAAAGACCTTTTGGTAATGTTCCTAAAATTTTTCACAGACATGCTGCCAATTTTGATCAATGTGTAAATTCATTTGGCAGCAATTGAAGATATATATTTTGTCTGCAACAACTGACAGCCTAAACTTTAAGCAGTGTAGATTTGGATAAAACTTACTTTGAAGAAAAGGCTACATGTTTACTGAAAACTGTAAAAAGTTTTGCCTGGTGAATATTTATATAGACAGCCCTTCGAGATAATACACAATAATATCCTAACAGTAAGAATGATAAAATATTGCCTGACCAAATGAATGCACATAATATAATGACAGTGGATTAAACTAAATCCCTTCAAGTTTGCCAAAATCCATGAATAGTATTTAAAAACCCACCAAGGAAACACATACACAAGCAGTGAGAACCACAAAATTCAATAAATGTACTCTTAATTTATTTATTTATTTATAAATTTAGGCATTTATATCCCCTGTAATCTATTGCTTCAATCTTTTACTTATTAGCTCAAGCAGTCATTGATAATCACTAATTACATCCATTATATAATTAGTAGTGGCAAATTTGTGACTTCCTGATTCTATTATCCCTTCTACAGTTTTAAAGTACTAATTCTTCTATTAAATGACGGCTTTCCCTTTTATCTATATATATTTTTTCTTCCTGAAGTAAGGACTATTTAAGGAAAGACAAAATAAGTGTTTGTCTCTTTACCATTATCAAATTTCAGAATAATGAATTGGCTCCATAACAATCCTCAAAGATAATGAATACAGCTTTTTATTATGATTATAAATTCATGGATTTTATATATTTGATGAATTCGCCTCCATTTTAATAAATATTCTTTTTATACTCAAATTATTTTATCTTTGACCAGTGAGAGGACTTCAATTTGACTGCAATGTTCTTTTGATATGATTGCTGAGAGTTTTTGTTTGCTTTTCCTTGATGGTGAATGTTTTTGTTGCTCAGAGTTACTTAAATGTATGTGTTCTTAAATTGGACCACTATTATCTGATTGGCAAACATTTAGAGTTTTTTTAAATATTAAAGACATCATTTGTTAATACATCATATAAGTAAAAAGTTCTTATATTCATGATCTCCAGAGTTAGTTAATTCAATACAAAATTGGATCTGTTCACCTGGTGATTCCCTCTTTATCCATTACTTTAAAAAAAAAATTATTGTAGAAGCAAAATGTGGAGGACAACTCTTGATAAAACCCAGTGCTGGGGGAATCAAATAAGCTTCAATAAAGCCATAGAACTGTACATTTTTGTCCTATGTTTAAAATATTTCTTTTAACTAAGTTTTGCTGGGTTTTCCATCCTCCTACTTAAATGTTTCATATTTCTTCTAGATTATGTAAAAATATTGAATCATTTTTATTCATTCAGTACTTTTGTATATACAATTCATCTTTATTTTTCTCTTTACTATTTATTATTCTTTATTTATTGCTGTTATTTTTCTTATGTTCTATTCTTTTTTCTCAACTTAATATTTCATAAAGATAAAATATAATCAAAATTTATTCCTCAAATGCTTATGCTGGTGGGAGAAAAGCCATAAAACAGTAGAATATGCTATGAGCAGTATGTAGGCATGGGAAGTGTACTTTAAAAAGTTATGCCAAGGCAATAGGCTCAATTTCTACTTTTCACAGGTTAAATGACATTTTACTTTTAAAAATAATGTTAACCTTTAAATATATCTGGCCTACTTTTGTACATGACAGTGTTCAAAATCATTTTTACAAGATGTGTGAAGATTGTTACATACCTGTGCTAAAATTGACAACATTATGGTCTCTGCCTCTTAAAGATGCCCAATCATAGACAAAATTATTTCTGAACATTTAAACTGCAGAACTGGAGATGACATTGAAAATCTTCTTCTTATACAACATGAACAGATATTATTTCACCATTTGTCAGTACCGTAGGGGGAGTTCTACAAAGTGGATTTCTTGAGATTTTAAAAAAATAATCATTACCTAAAATTAAATTTCCCAAGGCACAAACCTGGGAAACTTTATTTATAACAGCAATATAATTGATTATTTGATTGGCATCCTTTCACTGATTTTTTTTTTTTAGGAGGTACCGGGGATTGAACCCAGGAGCTTATACATGAGAAGCAGGAGCTCAAACACTTGCACTACATCCACTCCACCATTGATTATTAACAAACTTAAGTAAAGCACTTCAGATTATCTAGAAATTGTTTAATTTTCATTCTTACCCAAAATTTTTTGTAAAACTTTTCTGAAGTGATAAAATCCAGACGTTAAGAAGGCCAAACTGAATTTATGGGCCTCTTACTCGTTCAGTAACATTTAATGTCTACACAACTTTTAATGTGCACCCTTTTTCCATTAGATTATATTATTAACAGACTCAACCAGGTTTGCTTCTCCTATGCTTTGGCTAAAGTGAGAATCACTCATATATCGAACTATTGTTTTCACAAGAACTCTCAAGACACCTGAAGGAAAAATAGGAGAAATAGGAAGAAAAATCAACAAAAATTGCATGCTTCTTGTTCTGGCTTTATTTTTCATACCATTCACTTTTTTACTATAGCATCAAGTTTGTTTTCTTGCTCCTTTAATTTCATGTTCGTAGAATGACTCCTCTGGCATCAACTACCAATATTATTACTTCTAGGGCAATGTTTTTGTTTCTTTGTTTTGTTCTTTCAGGAGGTACCAGGGATTGAACCCAGGACCTCATACATGGAAAGCAAGAACTCAACCACTGACCTATATTACTCCCCAGGGCAGTATTTTTTACACTGGGATAATGGATTAGTGAATTCTGACCCATTGGTAGAACTGTGAAATCAATTTAGGAGCCAGAATTTGATATAATTGAATTGAAAATAAGAGTAAATATTATTTCACGAAATTTTAGTTTCAGTAATTATCGCATACTTGTGCTTGTGTTTTTGTGTGTGTACTGGGCTGCAATGTAAACTGTATTATTGGTCAAAAGCATTTGAAAGCCAATGTCCTAGATAACAGATCTTATCTTTCAAGACTTGCTGTCTATAAAACCATGGCTATGAAGCTCTGGATGCTATCTATCATTTCTACTTAAAAGAAATGATAATGTTCTTTTGCATGCAATAGCAGACCATAAGGTCATGTTGCACCTATTTGTTTATATACATTCATTACATTGATGAGCTATATTCCTTTGGTGAAACAGACTGATTTGTTAAGTAATCTTCATAACCACCAATTTGAACTGTCTGATATATAATAGATTCTTAGTACATGTTTTTCAAATGCTTGAAAAACCCAGGGAATAATTAATAAAAACATGTTCAATTCTGAATAAATTAGTACTTCTTTAAGTAAGTATAATTCATTACTTAAAATGAAGTAACATTTCAAAGTTATAATCTAAGGTTTATTTACCTTTAGAACATAGAAAACACATTTCCTAATGCTATACTAGCAAGTGACATTCCTAAAATGAATAGACATTACTATTCAATTTGAAAATAAACTAATTTAAGTTGCTACAATGCTAACTGTAAATATCTGAAAACTTTATAGTCACAATTAAACAAAACAAGGAAGAAAGGGCTCATATGAAATGCAGATGCAACATATTTGTGCTACAGTGCCTACAGACAACATTCAGCTACCCCAAACACCTTTGTAGTATTACTGGCTAATATTCACTTCTGTGAGGGATCTGTTGCATTTGTCCAAGAGGCAGATGTTAAAATTCACAAAATTCTTTGCCTAGGTACCATCAAATTCAGTCAGCCTTTCTTAGGTCAAACAGCTATTAGGTGTGTGAAGAGAGATATAATGACTTTGCTTTATGACTGTGATGGTTGGAAACTGTATGGACCAGAGAAAATCATGTTCTTAAAATTAACCCATTCTTATGGCTGTAAGCCTAATGTACGTAGGAGGTTTTGATCAGGTTACTTCAGTTAAGGTGTGGCCCAGGGTGGGTCTTAATCATCTTACTGGAATCTTTTATAAAAAGAATGAATACAGAGAAAGAGAAATCCACAGACTAGAAACTAAAAGTAATGAAACCTGGAAGGAAAGGTAAAGACTAGCAAATGCTGCCTGTGCCTTGCCATGTGACAGGAGTCCTCCACTGGCAGCCAGTTTTCCCGAGGAAGGTACCATCTTGATGATGCCTTATTTGGACGTTCTCATGGTTTCAGAGCTGTAAGCTGGTAAGCTACTAAATCCCTCTTGTAAAAACCAACCCATTTCTGGTATATTACTTTCAGCAGTATAGCAGACTAGAATAATAGCGCTCCTAAAACAACTTTTATTCAAGCTATTATATGGATACAATTTTTACATATATATCACTAGGTAATACCTAACATTTTTATTGAATAAATGTTAAAACAAGGTAAATCCATCTTGAAAATCCCTGCAGTGGGTCAGATTGACTTACAGGTATATTTGTGGCTATCTCTTTTTAACATGAACAACCCCACACTGTTAAATTACGATTCAATAACTAATGAGTAAGTAAGTATAGATTGTGTGAAGATAGTGGAGGAGGAAGCTCCATGAGTCAGTCCCTACACAAAAACTATTATTTAACTGGCAGGAACTGTTTTAATCAACTATTTTGAAATTCCAGATTCTAGTGGAATACTGTGCAGCATCCAAGGAAGAAACAGAGGAAGAAGCCAGAAAATTGTGGTAAATACCAGTGAATTTCAAACTCCTTGCAGTGGCTCTATCCTTTATGACCCAGACTTATGGCTGATAGCAGTAAAGACTGCAGCCCAAGATCCTAATAAAGCCTGCTGATGCCAAGGTGGGGTATAAAGGCCTAATTTCCCAAAAACTGGGAGTGTGTAGTCTGATTGTTGATTAATGCTTTTTATCAGCTAATTTTTATCACTGGAGACCAGCTCTGAAGGCAGTCATTGCTCCAACCCTATTCAGCAAAAATGACAGAGGAATTTTAATGACAGTATCCTTCCTCAAAACTATGAAGAACAATTAAAGGGTTGCAGTAAATGGGCAAGTACCAAATCGAGAAAAGGTAGCTTCAGAAGTCATAGGATAAGCTCTTGATGCCCATACTAGGCCCTCCTACAGCTCTTCCCTCTGTAGGGAAGAGCCAGCCTTCAGTCCCATTAGGGGTCCCCAATTCTATTCCAGAGGAAGCAGAGAAACTCCTACACCTATACTGGAGTGCCAGCATGTCAGTATCAAGAGGAAGTCTGAAATACTGAACCAGGAAACTTGTCTCTGGCTGTCCTGAAGGCAGAGAAACATTTTGCAGACAGTAAAACAGTACAAGGAACAATTAAATCAAAGTGTCCTGGGGCAAAAGACTACTTGCATTAAGTCACACAATAAAGAAACCAAGAGGAAGTGAAATTCTATTCCCAAGGGAATAGAGGGGGCATTCAAATTCTGCACACCATCTAAACTGTAAACAGGGAATTCTGAAGGCTATAACCAAGCACAAGCCCAGAAAAGAAGGAGGCTCTTGGGCTCCATTCAGGCTCAGATAAGACAGAGAGGACCCTGCTCTTTGCATTCACCTCAGTCTGATCTTCTTGATAGGAGGACTAAGCTTTGAAAGAGACCACCCAGCCAACGCAGAGCCAATTTGCAAAGACTATGAAAGGTAATTTTTGTTGTTTGTTTGGTTGGGTGGGTTTTTGGGTTTTTTTTTTTTTTTTTGCTTTTTTTTTTTTTTTGCATTGGATTGTTTGTTTTGGTTCACCACTGACATTCAAGAAAATATATGTCATATCACTATCTGGATACAAATTTTAGGAAGTGACAATTCAGGGATTAAATCCCAGAGTAAACACTTTAAAATACTAAAAGTGGCATAAAGCAATAAAGACTTCTGGTAAAAGTAATCATAAGGGTAATTATAAATGCCAGTACTATTGTATAGTACGTTTGGGGGTGTAATATCACTTCATACTTCTTACAGGTGCTAAAATCAAATACATAAAAGTAATGGTAAATTTATGGTTTAGGACATACAATGCACATAGATATAGTTTGTAGCAAGTACCATAAAGAGGTAGAAGGACCGAGAATTATAGGAGCAGTGTATGTGTTTACTATTTTTTTTTTTTAAGATTTATTTATTTTATTACATATCTCCCCTTCCCCCCACTGCGGCGACGCGCCGAGACTGGTCACTGCGCAGGCGCGGCTTTCCCCGCTTGTGGGAGGTCTCTGCGTCCGTTCACGGCCGGCGCTTGCTTCAGTTCGCGGGTGGCTGGCTGCGCTCCACCCTTGGGCAACCTGCCCTGCCCGTGGAAGCCCTTGCCTTGTCCGTGGCAGCTTCTTGCCCTGCCCACGGCGGCTCCGGCCCGCCCATGGCGGCTTGCCATTCTCAAGGCGGTCTGCCCGCTAGGAGAGGTCCCCGGGAATCGAACCCAGGGTCTCCCATGTGATATGCCGGCACCCTATCCACTGGGCTATCGAGCCGGCCCCCTGTGTTTACTATTGAAGTGAAATTGGTATTAAATCATATATGATTTTTATACATCCACAGTGTTGAATTTTAACCCCAAGATAACCACAAAGAAAATATATGAAAAATATATTGAGAAAGAAATGTAAAGGAACTCAAAAAACACAAGGCCATCTCAGCAGTTACACAAAAGGCATTTGACAGAATCTAGTATCCCATCTTAATAAAAACATTTAGATACCTAGGGATAAAAGGAAACTTCCTCAACATAAGGAACATACATGAAAAACCCACTACTGACACCATACTCAATGGTGAAAGACTAAAAGCTTTCCCTTTGAGATCAGAAAGGAGACAATCATGCCCAGTGTCACCACTGTTATTCAGTATTTTTCTCCAAGTCCTAGCTAGAGAAGTTAGACAAGAAGCAGTAGTAAAAGTCATCAAAATTGGAAAGGAAGAAGTGAAACTTTCTTTTTTCACAGATAGCATGATCCTATACACAAAAAGTTCTGAAAAGTCAACAGAAAAGCTACTGGACCAAATAAGTGAGTTTAACAAAGTGGTGGGGTACAAGAGCAACACTAATAATGAACACACTGAAGAAGAAATCAAGTAATAAATTCCATTTACAATGGCACCTAAAATATCCAAATATGTAGGAATAAAACAGCCAAAAATGTAAAGGTCTGGAACACAGAAAACTGAAAAATATTGCTAAAAGAAATCAAAGTGACTTAAATAAAGGGAAGGATATTCCATGTTTGTGCTTTGGAGGACTAAATATTACTAATACGTCAAAATCATATAAAGTTTTTTACAGATTCTTTGTAATCCCAACCGAAATTCCAACAGCCATCTTTGCAGAAATGAAAAATTCTATCAAAAAATATATATGGAAATATAAGGGGCCCAAATAGACAAAACCATCTTTTAAAAAAAGAACAAAGTTGAGAGCTCACACTTCTCAATCTTAAAACTTATTAGAATGCCCCAGTAATCAAAAGACCATGGTACTGGCACAAGAACAGACATACAGACAGAATCTAATTGAGAGTTCAGAAACCAAACATCACATTCATGGCCACTGTTTTTTGGCAAGATTACCAAATGCACTCAATTGGGAAAGAACAGTGTCTTCAAAAAATGGTGTTGGAATAACTGGATGTACACATGCAAATCACCATCCCAAACTCCTCAAGATTGAGGAACAAACTAACTTAAGGGGGGAATGCAACTATGGACTAATGTATCCTTATTATTCTAGTAATGGAAGAACTTTGTAATATTGATGTAATGACAATGGTCACCAGAGTTTCTGAGAGGAGAGAGAGGGAAGAATCGGTGTAACATGGAGCATTTTTGGGACTTTGGAATTGTTCTGCATGATATTGCAATGACAGACACAAGCTGTTATACATTTTGTCAAAACCTATAAAACTGTGAGGTATAAGGTGTAAACTATAATGTAAACCATAGATCATGCTTAGTTGCAATGCTTCAATATGTGTTCATCAGTTGTACAAATGAATCACACTAATGAAATATGTTGTTAATGGGGGAAAGTGTGGGAGGGGAGATGTGGTATATGGAAATCCCCTATATTTTTGATGTAACATTTATGCAATCTAAAGCTCCTTTAAAAATAAAGGAAAAAAATGAAGGCAGACCCTTACCTCATACCATACAAAAAATCATTGCAAAATATATAAAAGGCCTAAATATAAGAACTACAACTATAAAACTCCTAGAAGAAAACATAGGGAAGCATCCTCAGGACCTTGTATTAAGCATTGGATTTCATACACTTTACACCCAAAGTATGAGCAACAAAAGTGAAAGATAAATGAGTTCTCATCAAAATTAAAAACTTGTGCATATCAATAATTTATCATGAAAATAAAATGACAACCTACACAATGGAAGAAAATAATTGGAAACCACCTATCTGATAAAGGATTTAATATTCAGAATATATAAAGAATCCTAACTCAATAACCACAACAAAAATGCAAACAACCTGATCTAAAAATGGACAAAAGACATAGACATTTTCCAAAGAAAATATACAAATTACAAAAAATTACATGAACAGGTGTTCAACATCATTAACCATTAAGGAAATATGAATCAAGACTACAATGAGACACCATTTCATACTCATAAAATGGCTACTATTAAAAAAAGAAAATTACAAATGTTGGAGGGGATGTGGAAAAATAGGAGCACTTACTCATTTTTGGCAAGAATGTAAAATCATGCAGCCACTGAGGAGACAGGTGGCGGTTCCTTAGAAAGTTAAATATAGATTTAGAATATGACTCAGTAATCCCAAAGCAATTGAAAGCAAGGATTGAACAGATATTTGTGCACACTGATGTTCATAGTAGCATTATTCACGCTTGGCAAATATGGAAGCAACCCAAGTGTCCATAAACGGATGAATGGGCAAACAATACATGCTATATACATAGAATGGAATATAATTCAGCCGTAAAAAGTAATGAAGTTCTGATATATGAGGCAACGTTGATGAACCTTGAAGACATCATATTGAATAAAATAAGCCAAACACAAAAGGACCAATATTTTATCATCTTAGTGAAATGAATAATTAGAATAAGCAAATTCATAGAGTCAGAAACTAGATTTCTATTTGGGGTGATGCAAAAGTGGTGGCAATGGATGGTGGTGATGGTAGCACATCATTTTGAACATTGTGATAGGCTAATGTATCAACTTGGTCAGGTAATTGTGCCCATTTGTTTGGTCATGCAAGCACTGGGCTAATTGTAATTCAAGGACATTTATGGACTTTAGTCACCAGTGAGTTTATTGCATCTATAATCAACCAAGGAGATTGCTGTCAGCAATGAGTGATGTTTTATCCAATCAGCTGAATGCTTTAAAAGGGTAAGTGATTTCAGCATTCAGAGAGAATTTTCCAGCTTGACTTCAGACACCCAACATCTCCTGGGAACTCATCAAGGACTTTCATTAGAGCCCCTGGTTTGCAGCCTGCTTATGAAATTTGGACTTGTGCATCTTCATGGCCACATGAGAGAATTTTATAAAATTTTATATTATTTACAGATATCTCCTGTTGATTCTGTTTCCCTAAGAGAACACTGACTAATACCAACATAATTCAAAGTGTTGAATTATATTTGAATGTGGTTAAAAGGGGAAATTTTAAGGTGTGTACGGGTTGCTAGAATAAAAAAAATTGAAAATAACAAGACTTTACAGAACAAATAGGGAAGCCTAATGTAAACCATGGACTACATTGAATATTAT
>PVKH010003739.1:0-24422 GCA_004027955.1 Chaetophractus vellerosus
ACACAGAAAAACGCAAAAGCAAAATGAACACAGCAAGCACAAGCAGCAAGGGGGGGATATATAAATAAATAAAAATAAATCTTAAAAAATTTTAATTAAAAAAACCCAACAACAACAAGGGGCAGGGATGGATTAATGGTTTGAGAGTTTTATCTAATTATGAATTCCAAAAATATAAATTGAATCATGCTTGTAGACTGATCTCTTAATCTGGGCATGATTGGGTTGTGATTGGGGCATTAACTGCCACGTCCGGGGGACGTTGAGCCCCACCCCTCAGTGGGTGTGGTCTCAAGTATAAAAGGCAAGACAAAAGACAGAGATTTGAGAAGCAGATTTGAGAAGCAGTTCTGATGTTGGAGAGGAGCGCTCCAGGAGAAGACAAGTGAGCCGTTCGCCTGATAGTCTACAGCTGGCCTTGTGGAGAGCCGCAAAGCGTAGAGAGCCTCATGGTCTATGGCTGAACTTGTGGACGAAACAGAAGCTAATCCCGGAGAGAAACACAGCCCCAGGAACAGAGGAACCCAGAAGCCTGAACCCTAGCAAACATCGGCAGCTGTCTTGCTCCAACACATGGACTTTGGTGAGAGAAGAAACTTATGCTTTGTGGCCTGGTAACTGTAAGCTTCTACCCCAAATAAATACCCTTCATAAAGACCAACCAATTTTCGGTATATTTCCAAAGGCACCCCTGTGGCTGACCAATGCAGGGGATAAATAAATAAATAATAAAACATAAAAACAAAACAAAACAAAAGAAACCTACAAAGCTACAGTGGTCAAAACTGCATAATATTGGCACAAGGATAGACATACTGACCAATGGAACCAAATTGAGAGTTCTGGTATAGGTCCTCACATATATGGTCAACTGATATTCAACAAGGTCATGAAGCCCATTCAACTGGGAGAGCATGGACTCTTCAACAAATGGTGCTTGGAGAACTGGGTATCCATATCCAAAAGAATGAGAGAGGAACACCATCTCACACCCTATACAAAAATTAACTCAAGATGGATCCAAGATCTAAATATAAGAGCCAAGACCATAAAAATCTTGGAAGATAATGTAGGGAACCATCTACATCTTGTATTAGGAAAAGGTTCATGAACGTTACACCCAAAGCACGAACAATAAAAGAAAAAATAGACAAATGGGACCTCCTCAAAATTAAAAACTTTTGCACTTCAAAGGAGTTTGTCAAGAAAGTGAAAAGGCAGCCTACTCAGTTGGAGAAAATATTTGGTAACCATATATCTGATAGGGGCCTCATATCCAGCATATACAAAGAAATCCTACATGCCGAAGATAAGACAAACAATCCATTTTTAAAATGGGCAAGAGATTTGACACTTCTCCAGAGAAGAAATAGAAATGCTAAAAAGCACATGAAAAGATGCTTAACATTACTAGCTATTAGGGAAATGCAAATTGAAACTACAATAAGATATCATCTTATACCCATTAGACAGGCAGCTATTAAAAAAAGAGGACAACAAGTGTAGGAAAGCATGTGCAGGAAAAGGAACACTTATCCACTGCTGGTGGTAATGTAGAATGGTGTAGCCTTTGTGGAGGACAGTTTGGCAGTTCCTCATGAAGCTAACCATAGAACTGCCATATGATCCAGCAATTCCACTGCTGGGTATATACCCAGAAGAATTGAAAGAAAGGACATGAACAGATATATGCACACCAATGTTCAGAGTGGCATTATTCACTATTGCCAAAAGTTGAAAACAACCCAAATGGCCATCAACAGATGAATGGATAAACAAATTGTGGTATATACATAAAATGGAATATTACTCAGCTGTAAGAAAGAATGCAGCATTAACACATGGGATAACATGGATGAATCTTGAAGACCTTATGTTGAGTGAAGCAAGCCAAGCACTGAAGGACAAATATTAAATGACCTCACTGATATGAATTAAAGAAATTGAGCAAACTCACAGAGCTAGAGTCTGGGAGATAGGATTACAGGAGATATAAAAGGTGAAGAAGATTTGAGCCAATACCTATATGGGCAAAATCTATGATAAGTTGGAAGTGTGCAGTTGTGCTGTGGAAGGGCATGACAGTGGTGCAATGATATTATTGGGTTGGGCAGTGCTGGTTTGTCAGGGGGCTAAGTTGGGGAGGATGGGTTGGTAAGTCCACGGAACTGGGAGAGGGAACAGGTAAACACCGGGCATTTGTGCATATGTGGTTGAAACGACAATGCTGAGAACGTTCTTTTGGCAATATGGCAGGGGGGGTTACTGGTTTAGGGTGTTGGATGTGGAGAACATTCAGGACAGGGCACACCTGGGCAGGCTTCTAGGGAGTGTGTGACTGTTCATCTTGTCATAGTGTGTTTTATCAGTGGGTGGAAACCCACAGAATGAGCGGAAACGTGTTGGACTCCCATTCTGGGGAGTCCTGCTATGTTCTCAGATAGATGGGCGGGAGTCTCTTAAGAGCATAGGCAGTGCCTAATACAGGAGAACAGACCAGTAAGTCAAGCCCTCAATGTTGTTGCAAGTAACTATGAACCTTGTTCTTCAAGGAGTGAAGCCTGGTGGTTGCCGTGGACCCCGAAGGGAGGGGGAGGGAGGACTAGAATAAATGGAACATGGGGCATTTTGGGGGCAATGGAATTGTTCTACATGATCTTGCAATGATGGATACAGGCCGTGTTAAATTTCATCAAAATTTATAAAAGTGTGTGGTCTCAAATGTAAACTATAATGTAAACCATTGACCATGGTTAGTAGCTATGTTTCAATATTTGTAAATCATTTGTAACAAATATACCATCCACATATGAAATGTTATTAATAGGGGAGAGAGGAAAAGGAGGAGGATGTTGGGTATATGGGAATCCCCTAAATTCTGTGCATGACTTTTCTGTTACCTAAAACTTCTTTGAAGACAAAATGAAAAAAGTAAGACACTAGGGGAATAAATGGAAGAAAATGTCACTGTACATACAGGACAATAGATCTTACCATGATGAAAGGCATAATGTCAAATTAAAATTTTTTTTCATTATTTTTTAATTATTCCAAAATATTTTAATTTTTAAAAAATTTTGTATTTTATTTCTTATTTATTACACTATCATTATTATTTCATTTTCTTATTAATTGTATTTGGTTATTTTGTTGGCTTCATTTTTAAAGAAGTTTTGGATCACAGAAGGGTTACAGCTATGACAGGGGAGGATCATTGGTGTGGGGTGTCACTGATGGGGGATAGATGGAAGGAGGTTCACCTGGGGCATATATATAAGGCATATAAATGTGTTCAAGTGTTCATGGGGCATTGTCACGGTGGGTGGAGATTCACACAATAACTGAAAAAAGATCAAATTCCCATCCTGGGGAGTTCTGCCACATTCTCTAATGGAACAGCAAGAATCCCCCGAGTACAGGGGCTATGACTAGTGAAGGAGAATGGCCCATTGATGGGCCCTTGATATTGATGACTGTACTTATGAACCTTTACTTTTGACATTGAAAGTTAGCCTAGTATTATAGAGTACCTAAGAATTACCTCCTGAAAGCCTTCCTGTTGCTCAAGTGTGGCCTCTCTCTAAGCCAAACTCAGCATATAAATGCATTACCTTCTCCCCAGCATGGGACATGACTCTCGGAGATGATCCTCCCTGGCACTGAGGGATTACTACCAAGCACCAACTAGCAATG
This sequence comes from Chaetophractus vellerosus, assembly GCA_004027955.1. Taxonomy (NCBI): domain Eukaryota; kingdom Metazoa; phylum Chordata; class Mammalia; order Cingulata; family Chlamyphoridae; genus Chaetophractus; species Chaetophractus vellerosus. Next base: position 3,694 of record PVKH010003739.1, read on the forward strand.
CAACTGGAGAAAGACCTTGACCAAAAGGGGGAAAAAGTAAAGACAAATGAGTTTATATGGCTAAGAGACTTCAAAGTGAGTCGGGAGGTCATTCTAGAGGTTACACTTATGCATGTCTCAGCAGGATCTCATTGACTGCCAAAGTAAATATTAGCTCAAATAGCAGGGTTCCTGAGGGCTATGGAGACACCCAGACACTATAGTCAGGGCAGATAGCTCAGGAGTTTGGTGCCTTGCCAGTGGGCCCTACTTTGGAATTTCTGCTCCCCAGTGTGAAAGAATTGGACTCAATTGTGGATTCCCCACACATGGCTTTTCTGACCTTCTATTTGAATCTATAATTAGTATTAGAGTTGATAGGTGTACATCCAAGAGACTTAAATCTTTGGGCTGTCCTTGTACCAGCTGGGCCCTGAATCTCAATGGAGTTACTACACCTACTCTCCAGTTCATTGGACTCACCCAGGACAACTAACAAGGAGATGATGGACAACAACCATCCTAAGGAACTGAGAAAGTCTACAACTTCAAGCAAGAGAGTCCCACCCATCTGCCCTATGGGATCGAAGCCCCCTCTCAATTAGAGGTGGAGTAGGCATCATCATCCCAGAATCCTCAGGATTGGGGAAAGAACTATGGACTAAAGTAGACTTATTGGTATTCTACTATAGACTTATTGTGATTCTAGCAATGTAAAAACTTATGTCATTGATGTGAAGACAGTGGCAACTGGAGGTTCTGAGGGCAGGGAGAGGGAAAAACAGGGGAAATATGGGGCATTTTCAGGACTTGGAAATTGTCCTGAATGACATTGTAATGACAGACACAGGCCATTATATATCTTGCCATAACCTACAAAATTGTTCAGGAGAGAGTGTAAATTATAATCCATGTTTAGTGGCAATGCTCCAAAATGTGTTCAATTGTAATGACTGTACCACACCAATGGAGGGTATTGTTAATGTGGGGAAATGTGGGAGGTATAGGGAGTGGGGGCATATGGGAATCCCCTCTATTTTTTATGTAACATTTATCTAATCTAAATATCTTTTTTATTAAAAACATACTAAAAACAACAACAACAACAACAACACTGCTGCTCTTCCAAGGAACTAGGGAATTGAATGTCAAGGCTCAATTTGGGGCAGAAGTTGGAGGCACAAGCAGGAGCCAGAGGTACCCTCAGACAGAGCCTAGCTGAGGAAGAGGTGTTTGACCAAAAAGGGAAGGCAGAAATTATCTTGGGAAAAGGCTGTTTTATGCTTTAGGTTTGTGCCATGCAGATACTAAAGCAAGTCAGAAAAGTCAGCTAGCCTCATCTTCTAATTTTAAATATGAAGAAACCAAGGCTCTTAAAAAGGGAGTGCTTGGGTGATGTGGTTTGAAGTATATGGTGTGCTGGCATAAATGTTCATGTGCCCATTGCAATGGCAGTCAAGGAAAGAAGGACTACCAGAAAGGATAAAACAAGGACAGGCTGTAAAACCAGGTATGAACATTTTAGAAGAAAAATCCACCTCCACTATCCTTTTATTATGAACCCAGGCAGTGGTAACACAAAATAACTGAGGTTAGTGGCAGTAGGAAAATATCAGGAACATGGAAACTTTGGAGGCTACTTAGGGGAATTCAGATCAAAGGATATCTTAGATGTTTTAGATAACCCTAAATATACATTATATTTCCAGCAGAAATTGAAAATTAAAATGCCTTCAAGGTAAGGTAAATATGGGCACCAGGAGGATGTAGGACAACTGGGTGTGGTACATCCATGGGAGAGTGGATGTCCCACATAAATCGAATTCACATTTGATTTTTTCAAAACACTGGCCTTGCCAGGTTGGCCATGGCACAGGTTGGCCACATTTGCCCTGTGAATTACCAGTCTGCAACCATTGTTCTACAGGATTAACTTAAAACATCTTCAATGCTTTGAGGCTAAATGAAGCACTCAGTCTAAAAAGAACTATGAGGGGAATGGATGTAACTCAGTGGTTGAGTGCCTGCTTCCCATGTACAAGGTCCCAGGTTCAATCCCTGGTACCTCCTAAAATAAAGAACTATGAAAAGCCAGTTTAAAGAAGATCCCAAATGAATTGAAAATAAAAGGTCCTAGAATTTTCCCATCTATGTATTGAATAAATGGATATTACTTTAGCACTTAAATTACATGGGTTCCCCCTTGGAAAAAAGGGAGAGGTATCCTTTACCACCAGCACCAAGCAAGGTGCTTGGAACAATGTATTAATAGCACTTAGTAAATGTTTATTGAAGAATAAATGGGGTTATAGGCAAAGCACTAGCTGGAGACAGAACAAATTAAGGGGGTGTATCTCCAGCTCTAACCTTCTCTTCCCCTTCAGGATTTTTTTAATGCCAAACATCTTTGCAAAAGGCCAAGGACTTCAGTGTTATGACCTCCCTCGTTTTGTTGCTCTAGCAGAGATGAGAGAACATGGGCAGCCTCCCAAGAACAGCATATTACAGAACTCTCTTTCCAAGTGGTATCCAAGCGCACTTAGACCTTTGGGAATGGGGCAAAGGAACTTCAGACTCATGCCAATAACCCTTCTAACTCCCTGACTACATGGGTTTTTACTACAAAGCCATGGCACCTACCTCACAGTACTGTGAGGAGTAAAAGAATATTTTCTTGTAAAAAGCAGAGTAGTGCCTGGCACATATGAAGCCCTCTGTGAACTGTGGATATTATTTATCATTATCATTATGTAAATAGAGGATGAATGTATTAATTTTTAAAAATGGATATAATGGAGGTAGCTTTGGGCAGCAAATTGAGAGGCTGAGGAAAATAAAAAAATATTTGGATAGATGCTTACAATCATTTTGGGAAAAGGTGGAAGTTGATGAATCTTTAAGTAACTAAAATATCCTAAATTTAAATACTACTCCTTTTATATACTTGTATATGCTTAGATATGCATGGAATCACTCTGGAAGGACAGTTAGCAGTTAATAGTGGTTACCTCCAGGGAGGGGATCTGAGTAACTGGGAACAGCAGCTGGGAAAAGACATCACATTTTTTGCCATGTGTTTGTATTACCTATTGAAAATTCATAATTCATTTTAAAATTTAGTGCTACTAGTTTAAAATATCTCCTAAGCTTTGCTGAATGTGGGCGAAACTGGGAAATTGGCATGGTTGCTTTCAGCCTTTGTACACTATCAGAACCCCGATACCGCCCCCTGGCGATACTCCTCACTACAGCAGCTCCCTGGGACCAGAGGTGGGCACGCTCAGGACCGGTTCATCTCACTGATATCTCCAGGTTAAGATCATAAACGAATCTTTCTTAATGCATTAACTTACTAAACTGCTACCTACTCACATACTTCTTGGTGTCTTAATGCCTTAATGGTCAAAAACCCAGTTATTGTGAAGGCTGACATTACCTCAAGCCTCATTTTTGCATTCCAGATGTGGTAGCTGGTAAATATTAAATTATCGGAATTACAGTATATGCATCCATCGTGCTTCCATTTTTTCCATTTTAAACTTGGCATGATTATAAGATGCAAATGACTTTTCTACTTTCTCAGTTGTAGCTCAACATCACTAGTAATTCAAATTTTATTACTTCATCATTTGCCACAGCAATTTCCTTCTAATGTTGAAGTGGAGGCTGTAAAAGATTCAGAATTTCCTTGTGTTTTTAGTTGGGTGAAAGTTTCTGAACTCTGTTTCAGATTTTTGTTTGTTTGTTTCAGTTTGTTATGTCTTCTTTCAGCTATTTACTGTCACTTTATACATTTTAATGTCATTTTAAATTATTTTAAAGTCAATATATTCTTATTGTAAAGCTATTTTGGAAAATACAATAAAACACAAAGAATAAAATAGAAGTGGATAAAATGGGAAATTTTAGGTTGTATGTTACCAGAATGTAGAAAAACATAGAACTAAAAAAAGAAAAGAAAAACAAGCCCTAATTCCACCATCCACAGGTAACCACTATTAACATTTTGAGTTATTTCCTTCCAGTTCTCCTAATGCCTATCCATTTTTATACATGGTTGTCATGCTGAATTAAGTCAGTCTTCAAACTACATCATTTCCACTTTTAAACATAAATGTTAAAAGTCTGTTCTTGTTCAATATTGAAAATACTCTTATTAGAAAATATTGTATTAGCAACTGCAAGGCATATTGGGCTATAAAGGTAGAAGGTCCTTTTGAAAACACCCGCTAATTCAGAGTAAATATTGAGCTCTTTTGTATATAACCACCGGATGTACATCACACAGGACATCACATTTCAGTCTGGAGTTCTTTGAGGTTATCTCCTCCTTATTCAATGATCTTGAATGCTTGGCCTTTCACAAATATCTGGGTATTGAATGGGTTCTTAGGAGCCTTTTCTGGAGGCTTAAGGGGGTAACGGATCATGATCCCAGGCAAGGAAGAGGTTAACTCTGGGTCAGAGACCTGCGAGGGTAAAGAGGGACGGTGCACACGTAGGTTTGAAGTAGGGCAGGTTCCCAAGGAGCAGCTGGCCTGAGTGAAAGGCTGGTGGGCGTGTTCCCTCCCAAGGCCCGCGTTGGATCGCACCAAGGCTGAAAAACCCACCCCGCGCCGAGCAGCGGGTATAAAGAGTCCCGCTGCGGCCGCAGGGCAGCTCTCGGCTTCGCAGGTGAAAGGCTCGCCTCGTTGGTTAGCATACGTAGCAAGCATCCGTCCAGGCATCAGGAAGATGGCACCTGTTGCAGGGAAAAAGACCAAGAGGGTGAGTTTCCAGAGGGGTCCTAGGGCACTTTCCGTCCGGGCGGAGGCTCTGGGTTCCGATCCGCCAGCCCCATTCCCCAGACGGCGAGCGCAGAGGACCCTAGGAGTCAGGCTGCGGTCATAGCGCCGCCGTCGGCACCCAACCCCGGCCCCAGACCAGGTGCTCTTAGAACTTCTCCAGATGGACCCCAAGGCGCCTCTGACCTCCCCCACTCCGGCTCTGGTCCAGAGTGCGCTCCCAGGGGCTTCCCTTCAGGATCTGGAGCTCCCTCTCCCTCTGCCTCCCACTGGGACCAACGTGCGCCCCGGGTCTACGTCTCACCCACCCGAAGGCACAATTCCCGCTTCCCCCGCCTCCGGGTTGCAGCGCGCCCCGGGACCGCTGTGCGTCAGCGCACCGCCGCCGCGCGCCCGCCTCCGCGCACTGCTCTCGCTCGGCGGGGAGGCTCGTGCGCGCCGCGGGCCCCGACGGTTTCCCGCTGCGCCGGGACTGGCTCCTGGGGTCTCAGACCCGCACTCCGCTGTCGCCCCCGTCCTGGATTCTTGCCCCGCCAGGTCCGCCACAGCCCCAAAGCCGAGGCGTTGGTTGGACGATGGTAGGTTCTCACCCGCAATTTGGTTTCAGCGCTCACAGAAAAATGCACCACTCGGGCCCCAAACCGACGATTTCAGAGACTGTAAGATAATCAGAGGAAAACGGCAGTTTATGTATTTAAAACCAAAAACCCAACAGCTACAGCACTTGATTAATAACGAACCCATCTTTTCACTTGTGACTTGTTGGGGCGAGCGTTTTCAATCCAGACAGTCGGCCTTCATCTAGTTTGGGGGATTATGGTTGCAGAAGTGAAGAGGACAGAGACAGGCGAGTGTCAAAGCGCCCAGCCCAGGGCCTGGCGCGACAGAGGCCCCAGAAATGGTAGGGAGGCAGACGGGGCGGACCCACTGTGGCCTCTAGGAGCTAAGGTCCACGAGGGCAGGTGCCCGGCTCATCCTCAGCGCTAGTCCTGCTGGGAAACACCCCGGGGTGTGGCCCAGGTTTTAAAGGGATGACCTCTCAAATCAAAAAGACTTCCACACAAGGAAAATAAGGTTAATTCAGGTAAAATTTCAAAATGCTATGCAGCATTAGTAGCATCCATATGGATAGGGTGAAGAGGATGTTGAGATGGCCAACTATTACAGGCAGTCACAGGTTCAGCCAATCTGAGATTATGTCAGTCCATAAACCTACTAAATGCAGTCAGTATGGGCTGTAAAAGATGATTCCTATAGAGATTTAGTGTTTTTTTTTCTTTTTTGTTTGTTTGTTTTTGCTTTTGTTTTGGCCTTATTTGCATAGCCATGGATTCTAACCCACTCCCCAAACTCAAATTCAGAAAATTTAATATTTTGAAGGATTATTCGTGGATTTTACACTATCTAAGCAATAGACATAGGAAAAAAAGTTTCTTCTGTAACCTTGTTCCCCTGCCTATGTCAGGTTAAAAAGTGGACATTAATATATCTGCACATTTTTGCTTAATATATGTTACAAAGCTAACACCTGTTCATTGTAAACAATTAGGAAAAGTGCAAAGACCATTGTTATATTTTGGTATATATCCTGCTTGTTTGTTTTCTAGGTAAATAGGTACTTTTAAAACAAAAATGGACTGATAATGCAAATACTGACTTGTAATACTTTTTTACAGAAAAACCTTGAGCATTTTTTATCATAGCTATTCTACTTTAAAAAAAAAAAAGGCTATTTAGCTCAGGAACATAAAATTCGGAAGTCCAGGTAATTTAAAAATGTAAAATCTAAGAGGTAGTGTTTCCAGATGTAATTCAAATTTATGGACAGCATGGTAATTGAGTCACCACTACCCACCCCTATATTTTATAGAAAATATAAGATTTTTAGCTATGCTTGTGCTTTAAAATGTTGTGGTACTAAAATTTGAAACACTCACACATGAATGTTCAGTGAGAGCTGCTAGCTCACCAAACAAAATGTGATTTTGAGCCAAATGAAAGTTAATAGCAAGTCATATCTCATTTATTTGACCCTTGTCCATGTTATTGATATAACTGTACTGACTATCAGTGTATTTTTTTCTTGTTAATTGTTCATTATGATCAAAATAGTATTAAGATGTAGCACTTAAAGATGTGGCATTTAGAACTATTTTAATCATGACAAAGATTTGGATTTCAAAAATATATATAGCGAGCGGATGTGGCTCAAGCGATTGGGCGTCTCCCTCCCACATAGGAGCTCCTGGGTTCGGTTGCCGGTGCCTTCTAAAAAGAAGATGAACAAACACAGAGAGCACACAACGAACAGACATAGATAGCAGACAGCGAGTGCAAACAATGGGGGGGGGGGATAAGTAAATCTTAAAAATATATATGTATGCAAGCAGTTCTCTATAGTATTTTTGTAGTTATTGTTATCTCATGGACTTCTAGGCTTGAAAAAAAATGGATCTGGAAGGGATATGAGGGAGAATATAGGATAATCCTCCCATTTTACTGATCTAAGGTAAAAATGTCAGTTTTTTCTTTCCAAGCACCAGCTGTCCCATGGGGAGGCCAGCAGAGGGGAAGAGGATTAAAATGAGGCAGGCACTAAGGGGATGGCCAGGAATTGCAAAATCCCATGAATGCCTCTCTCAGGTTTATGAAACTCTTGTTATTAGATCTCAGCATTTGTTTTATCAGCTGTTATTGGTAATAAATAGATCGTGATAGGTAAATTCATTCCAAGTTGTTCCCTTAAATTACATGGTCTTTTCAGGGCTGCCCCCTTCCCTTTCCCCCGATTTAAAATCAAACCTAGATACCATTTAAGGATAAAAGAGGGAGCTGAGAGTCAAGAGCCCGTGTGCTCCCCATCTGGGAGACCTTGTGTAAATTACTCGGAGACTCTGGGTCATAATCCCTCATTTGTAAAGTCAGATTGACCTAAACTGAATGTAGAGTTCCTTTTAGTTTTAAATTCTATAATTATTTGAAATAAAGATGGTAACATAGAAAATTACTTTCTAATTCACAAGGCCCTTTAAAAATATTAAATTCAAATTTTATTTATTGAACATTAACATCAGGATAATTATTGCATAGTACTGTAAATAGACAGGTTTGGAGATTGGGCTGGAATTTGTCTTATAAATATTTTATTTACTTGTCTCTTTCCTGTTCTTGGTGTCTCACAATGGTGAGTGCAGGACGTGCAGATTCATAACCTGTTAGCATAACATAGCTACCGCTGTGGAAACTGAATTTTAGCCCCTAAGAAAGAAGTCTTTAAGTGACTTTGCGGTGCTTTCTTCTTTCTTGTCTTCACCTAGTATGTTCTGACTTTTCAGTCTTCAAAATGCCTTAACATTATATGCCACCTCAACGTTTTTTCAAATCAACTTATTTTTTTCTATAGTCTATTGATGGAGTGTGAAGAAAGAATATGTGCTTAAGTACTCTTTGAGGCAACAACAAAATCTTTTACTTTAATCTCTCAACAGATATTTCTTCAAACATAACATTCTCCCAGTTTTCTTCAAACACTCTTTAATGTGTTTTGAAAGAAAACTGCTAAAAAAAAAAAAAAAAAGAAAAGAAAAGAAAAAAGAAAGAAAACTGCCCCCCTCCCAGCATACATACATATACACAATTTTTTTTATATGAGCATTCTGGGTTTTTGCCTGATAGATCGCCAGTAATTTATGTATAAAATATTATACAGGTATTCTTTCTGAGAATTCTAAAGAAATCATATGTCTCAAATGTGCTATCAAAAGTATTAAAAATAGAAAATTGTATTAAAAACTCAAGTAATGCCTTGATTGTCTTTTTCCTCCCTGTTTGTAATTTTAGGGTATTCTAGAACGTTTAGAAGCTGGGGAGGTTGTGATTGGAGATGGAGGGTTTGTCTTCGCTCTGGAGAAGAGGGGCTACGTGAAGGCAGGACCCTGGACCCCAGAAGCTGCTGTGGAACACCCAGAAGCAGGTTGATGCATAGATCAATTTTAAGTTCCCATAAAAGTGCACTATGTTGACCCAAGACTAGGAGCAACCATCCAACAGATATATTCATGCAGCATTTTCCAAATATTTATTATTGCCTGCTGGACACTGTGGTAGGTATGTAAGTCTGGGTTCACATGTGGGAACGGCACAACAACGCTCCTTGTTTCTGTCAGCTATCTGCTTTTTGGTCCCTGCCCCTCAGTCAATGATTCTAGAACCTGACTCACTGCCGTCTTCTCTGCCCCTCTCTTACCATTCTAGGTGACTTCAACAACCATACAGACGACCCATCCGGCATTTTGCTTGTTAGTACCTTGATCTCCTCCTCATCTCCATCTCCACCTCAGTAACCCTCTCCTAGATCTTTAGCTGACAACCTCTGAAATCTCAATTACGAGTACTCCACTCTCTGACCACCACCTCCTATCTCTCCTGCTCACTCGTTCTCTCTGTCTCTGCATACTCTCATTCCTTGACCTCATCAAGACCCTCAGTCCTTTGTCCCTACCATATTAATGCTTACTGTCCATTCTCACCCATTGCCTCCTCACCCACTTTAGATTCCATAATCATTGTCTTGCAGATAGCACTACTTCCATTGTACATTTGCCAAGTAGATGCTAGCCCAACCCTGTTTTAATTCAGCTATCTACATATTCTGCATCTGTACCCAAGCTCCTTGTTCTTACTTACTTTCTTTCTTTTTTTTTTTTTTACCACAAATCTTCTATGGCCAGAAGGGGTGGTAGAAAGGAGTTTAAGGGGAATGAATCTTGTCTTGCTAGGCAGAGCTCTCTGCATCATCTTCAAGCAAGAGGGGAGTATCTGTCTTTCTAGGAATGGGCGTTTCTGCAGGCCCTGAGAGCTCAGGGTGATCTGGGTTTTCAAGGTTCTTGGGTGTATCCACCCACACATTGTCACCCCAAATTCAGCGGTTTGAGTTTAGATAGAAGTCTTGCCCAGTTGAGAATTCAACCCTCTCAGGAGTTCTGCTCCCCATATAATTTAGTTCTGGACCAGATCCTCAGCTATAGTGATGATTCTCTTTATGTGCCACCAAAGAGGCATATAAAGACGTTCCAACTTTGTCTTAAAATGGTGATTATTTACCCTTTCATTGCCTTTCATTGCCTTTCTCTGGTGCACTGATGGTACCCAACAACAGTCATCTGATTTCATAGTCCTTATAATTACTACTTCCCTGAACCTCTCAAATGTCTGAGATAATGTGCATGCTCTGAATTCCCTTCCCCCTTCGACCCCAGTTCACCAATGGAGAAAATTTTAACAATTGTACCCCTAGAGGATGCTAGGGAAGAATAGTGCTTCTGCCACCAGTGCAGGGGTCCTTGTTACCAGTTGGCCAAAAGGAGATCCAGCTCTAAAATGATACTTCTGAGCTGTTTCCTAGTACTGGTCCTAGCACCAGTGGTCACAGGTCAGGGCCACCCAGGAAATAAATTATGAGGTGAAAATTTGTGTGCAGGAGTTCTTTTGAGGGGGAGAGTGCTGTGAAGAAACAGTACTTCCAAGGGAGTGAGAGAAGTAGGATCTAGGAGAGGGAGAAATTGAGCTGTGATGCCCTTGAAACAAAAGCCTGGGCTGATTCCTCAGGGAGTCCTAGAGTTGGATAGGCCCTTCAGAGCTGTCCCAGATTGAGACAAGCAGCCTGGGTCTTTGCATTGTATGCAAGCTATCATGCCCCCCACCCCCACCCCTGCACCCAGAACGAAGCCTGGCACATTCAACTTCACGGCTGGACTGAGCAGGGGGAAATAATCAGGTCTCCTCTAATTGGTTTGGAATAAAATAATGGAAGGGATGGACTTTGGAAGAGTTTAATGGGCTGGGTGAAGGAAGGTGAGATAGGCCATTCTAACCTGCTGGCTTTATTTTGGAGGGCAGCTCTCTAAAATAAAGGTAGAGGAAGGGGATTTGAGCACATAATCCTGAGATAAGAAGGTAAAATGAGATAGTGGAAGTGAGGTTGCACAGATTACTATGTGAAACACCTTTAAAGAAAAAGTTGAGTCTTTAAGGTGAAACTAGAGGAAGTTCTACTGAATATTATCAGTATGAACAGCTGCATTTGTTCATTAAAGAAGGCCATATTTCAGTGAACTCTGTGATAAAGGATAGAAACTAACAGAACATATACGTGGCTTGAGAGACAGTGCAGCTTTGAGGTGAAGCATATAGACTTGGTTGCAGACTGTATGGATCAAATCCTGACTAAGCCACTTAGCTATGTGATTTTGGGAGAATCACTTAGCTTCTCTGTGCCTGTTTCCATTTCTATAAAACTGAGATATTAACATCTACCTCATATGGCTATTAAGAGGAGTAAATGAGTTATCATGTAGAATGTTTAAAATAGTGCCTGGCACATGGTAAAAACTATATGTTATTAACTATTGTTATTAAGTTGGCTGAGTTGTTTTCTTCTCTTGATAGAATTCTTGGGTGTATTAATCTATTTCTGCTAGAGAAGTACAAAAATGTGTTTAGGATTCAAATCACACAATCTTAAATGGTATTCAAAGAAAAAGAACTATACTCACACCGTGAAACCCAGCAAATGTACACAACTTTTATATTTCCAAATAAAAGTAGAAATAATACTCTTCTATCCTAAAGAAAAGAAAAGATGAAACTATTAGTCCCCCTGGGAAGCTAAAACAACAGTGGTTCTCAAATTTCAGTTATACCAGCAGAGTTTCTTAAAAATGCAGATTCCTGGACCCCACATTTAGAGCTTTGGGTTCACTGAGTCTGTGAGGGTATCCAGGAATCTTCTTCTGTAATCATTGTCCCCAGGTGATTGTAAGGTGAACCACACTTTGGGTAGTATTGCATTAAAGGGCTTTAAGAAACACAATCAATTAAAATCATAGAGTAAGGATTGCAAATATACCTATGGTTTGCTTCTTAAGGTCTACTTTCCTGGTTAAACTCAGAATAAAATATTTCTTGGGCCAAATTGATAATAATGATAAACGAACTCTACCATGTAGATGAAGTAAGACTTATTTAAGCCACAAGTTTCAATTCTGTAAATAAAAAAAAAGTTACTTGTTAGAGGAGTTTATGAGAACTGCTCTGATACTGATTTTCTATTTTAATAATGCAGAAACAGCATATTTTATCTCTTGGCCATCTGTGTATTGAGTGTTTTGAGCTTGTTAAGGTGTACTGAACATTTGCTCTACTGCTTCTGGGAACTCCAGGCTTTTCAAGAATTAATGAAAGCTCCATGAAACTGAGTCATTAGATTTAATCCCTTCTGCTACATACAGAAATCCCATATACTAGATTACACTAGCACCGAGTTCAGATTCTGTTAACCACAGTGGACTACAGGCTGCATTAGAAAAACCTAATTTCCTGTAACACATCGTCTTAGGACCATGGCTGTATTTAGCCTTTTTCCTGGGGTGAAAGATGTTTAAAACATGCATCCTCTGAATGAGAGGGACAGTCAGTTTTCATGATACTTAATGTAGATGGATTTGTGTATCTGCAGAACATTTTTGGATTTTGGAATTGTGGCTGTATATTTTCATTGGCCTCACTGCCATTAACACTGCTCATCCCTTCTTCATACACACACACACACACACACACACACACGCTACATTCACATCCCTGGGTTTAGAACCCATGTAGTTATAGTTATAGCCCACTGAAAAAAGAATGCAGAATTTTATTTGACTTTTGGACTCTGCTGTGGAATCCCAAATATTTGCATTTCTCAGGCTGGTTTACAAGGTTAATATCTAACTATGCTCTGTACATATATAACTAGGTAACCCTGTGCATTTAGCATCTAAGATATTAAAATGAAATGAGTATAATGAGTTTTAGGCCATAAAATGAATGTGATTAATAGTATAGGCTATGTCATTGTGTCATAGGGAGCCAGTCATGCACTACTGATGGTGAGAAGATGAATCAAGGAGTCTTGTGATAGGGAAAACAGAAACTAGAAAGTGAAAGGAAATCCAGACATCATCAGACCAATTCTCCCACTAAAGTTTAGGCCAAAAGTTGTGGTTCTTGCAGCCAGGGGAGACAGCTGAAATCAGGTTCGGTGGGTCTAGAGTGGGGTTCAGGAATCTGCATTTATAATAATTGCCCCCAGGTGAGTCTAAGGTGGGTCACACTTTGAGAGGCACTGCAGTTTTGAGAAGTATGATGGAAAAATCAGGTCACTTAAGAGTGGGGAATTATCTTTACCTGTTTGGGTTGCTGCCCTCTGAGAAAACCTGTTGAACCTCACAGAGCTTCTGCATGGTAAAATGTACATAAACACACAAAAAAATTGCACAGGGTCCCACGGTCTTTCCTCAGAGTCTCTAGAAACCCACCCCAGGACAACCTGGGTGGACCTCCTGCTTTATTAACCCCTTCACCCGTCCTCTAAGCACAGCATTTCGGTGTTTATCTGATTGATGTGGGAAAGGTCCATGTAAGATTGTTTTTTAATGGTTCTGCTCCTAACTAAAACAAGTTTGAAACCGGCTCATTTAGACGTGCTTTTATGTTCCCACTGAGAACTAAAGTTACCATGATTTTAAATATAAAAGTTTGGCTCCAAGTTTAGAAACCCATTTTCCAAAGTTCAGAAACTTTTTTTGCCTCATTTATTTGTCCATTTAAAAACAAAACTCAAACCTCTACTAGACACCAGGGGCACACAGATGCCAGACTCCTCTTCAGTCTTAGCCCTTAAAAGGCTGAGCTATCAGTGCCCTCCTATTTTCCTAGCCTCTGATATAGTTGTTCCTAGGCCTCTGGACTTTACAAGCATCTGAAACTTCAAAATAAATTTCAGGGACTGACATAGGTTTGCCAATTTCTTATTTTGCCAGGTTAATCCCCCTGACAAAAACAAATACCATATAAGTCTCACTATTATTTTATAAAAAGAACATTTTTCCATTATCTTAGAATGGCAGTTCTCAACCAGGTTGTAAATAAGAATCAGTTGGGGGGAAACCTTTTTTTTGGGGTGGGGGTGGGGGTGGGACAATGCCTGTGCTGAAATCAAACCAATTAATTTAGATTAATTGTGGGTTGCACTCTAGCGTCCATAATTTTAGAAACATCTGGCAAGAGCTCTAATGGGCAACAAGGATTTAGAACCACTATTTCAGAGCAATGGATAATTTTTAAAATGGAATACATTTAGCTATATGAAATGCGCCCATCCCCATATTTTCTCCAGCTGGTGAAAGCTTTGCTGGTTTGGCATTAATCCATGAACCAGCTTTTGTGGATCTTGCTCCAAACCCTATTCTACTCTGCTACCAAAATTATCTTTCAAAATCACTGGGCTAATCACATAGCTCACTTGCTTAAAAATAGTTGATGTTTCCCCACTAGCTGCAGTCTGGAGCCTGGACTCCTTGGAATGTGTAGGCCATTTGTACTCTGTCCCCCAGTCTACTCCAGCCGTTACTCCTGCCACTTCTCCAACAGATACTCAACTCTACCCTCTCGGGCCCCTTGTCATTCCCCAAATACCATGCATGTACCTGCCTAGCAGAAACACTAAACTATTCAAAGTGCAGCTCAAATGAGTACCTGTAGGGCCCCCCCTCTTCCCTTCACCCCATGTCCATGGTAGAAATTATCTAGTCTTCCTGCATAGCCTAGCCACACAGTGTTATTGTCAGTTATTCTGTGATGGATCGTAAATTTCTCAAAGGATAGGACAGTGGACTGCTCATCCTTGTATCCAGAGTGCCTTCCACAAATACAGTCAATAAATGATGGACAAATGAGCAAATACAAAATTCTGAGCACCTCCTCTGACCCCCTCACCCCCATCCATCCAATCAGAGCAAGTTTGGAGGAGTTGCCAAGAGGTCCCAGACCCACCTCTCATTAACCCTCAGGGTGTGTGAATACCAAGCAATAATAAATTCAGGCATTTTTTTTTTCATGTTTATTTATCTTAGAGCCTCTTGAAAATACCATGGGTTAGTAAACTGGTGAAAATTCATACCTTTCCTCATTCAATCTCCCAGTTCGCCAGCTTCATCGAGAGTTCCTCAGAGCTGGATCGAACGTCATGCAGACCTTCACCTTTTATGCCAGTGAAGACAAGCTGGAGAATAGGGGAAACTATGTTGCAGAGAAAATATCTGTGAGTAAAACCCATCCTGGGAACTCTCAAAAGGGCATGGCAGACACACATTTCCTAACCCAGATAAAACTTTGAGCCTCGTCGGAGGTATTTTGTTTGGTTGGTGGATTATATATTTTTTTGTAGTTAATAGAGAAATGAGATATGTGTGAATAGCACTCTTGGGTATTAGCTGGAGTCCCTGAAATTAACAGTAAAGTATTTTATAAATAAAATCATTTATTTATGATTCTCCCATCTTGATTTAAGTTGCTGAGTAAAAGAGGCATCCTTACCAATTCTTAAATTCTTACAGTTTTTTTATTGGCCTAGTGTGGGGGAAAGATCATAAGAATCAGTGAATCTGGAATAGTGCCCAACTCAGCTGCAATCCACTGCGATTGACCCCATCAAGACCGCAATTTCTTCAACTCTAAAATCACCTACAGCAATGTTTATTTTTTTAGGTCCAGGGTCAACTCCTCGTGTCAGAATAATCATAAAACACCTTACAGGTTATGCATTTATTTGTGAAAATGCTTAAAGGCAAAAGTCATGGCTTCTTTGGCCATTTTAGGTGAATTTTAATCTTATTAGTCATGAAAGTAAATCCTCCTCCTCATCACTGTTGCTCGGTTCTCTTCTAAGTGCAGCCTGGGCATTAGAAGACACCAGCTCCTCTCACATGAAGACTTTACCTTCTCACAGATGTTTGGTATAATAAAATGTCCTAGATACTATTGTTAGATTCATTATTATCATTATTATTGTTCTTTCATATTGCTCAATTCAGTGAAGCCTTGACTAGAATAAAATCACTGTTGTAAACATATAGCTAACAGGTGGGTGCTTGAATAATAATTTTATTTCAATTTCACATGAAAGCATCACTGTGTCATATATTCACCTATTTTAGGGGCAGAAAGTCAATGAAGCTGCCTGTGACATTGCCCGGCAAGTGGCTGATGAGGGAGACGCTTTGGTGGCGGGAGGTGTGAGTCAGACACCATCATACCTCAGTTGCAAGAGTGAAGCTGAAGTTAAAAAAATATTTCAGCAACAGTTAGAGGTCTTTTTAAAGAAGAACGTGGACTTCTTGATTGCAGAGGTAAGCGTGATCGCAATAGACTGACAAGTATACTTAGTACATTTCCTCTACCTTTTACTTTCATGAAGACCATAAAGGATTAAGTGCCAATCATGGTTATGAAGAATAATACTTAAGTTTTTAAAAATCTTTTTACAATTTAGGGTTTCTGCCAAATTTTATTCAGTCAATCTAATATAGTGTTTTTCAACCTTATTTTCCTGCAATTCACACCATTCTATTCTATTCCATTTTGAAAATGTTGATGGGTCACAACTCCATTTTCAAGTTGTTTTGGGAAAAACAAGATTCAGAGTATCCCAAACTTAATTTATTTCAGTATTTTGAACATGTTGAAGAAGCTGTCTGGGCGGTTGAGGCCTTGAAAGCATCTGGTAAACCAGTGGCAGCTACCATGTGCATAGGCCCAGATGGAGATTTGCATGGCGTGACCCCCGGCGAGTGTGCTGTGCGACTGGTTAAAGCAGGTGATGATAGATTTTAACTGGTTTGCAATTAGTGTATCTTTTATCAAATGACATACAAACTCACATCTATCTATGAATCATTGTATACTATTTTTGTTAAATAGGAAACCATTAATTTTCTTCTTTATTGATAATATCATTAAGCCCCAAAGAAGAGGATGTTAAAAAAATATATATGCGCACTCCCAACTCCCCGATACACACACCAGCCATTTAGAAGAGGCAACTAGACCTATGCTGGTGGTTAACATCTGTAAGTGAGAAGAATGTTTTGGTCAATCAAAAGTTTTGGTGCTTTAGGAGCATTAGGATAATTTTTAAAAACATTTCCATTCTCATAAATTACTAGTATGCTTTCCTTTTTGTAATTGGTATAATAAATTTAAAAATCCATTGAGGGGAGCGGGTGTAGCTCAGTGGTTGAGTGTTTGCTTCCCATGTATGAGGTCCCAGGTTCAATCCCCAGTACCTCCTAAAAAAAAAAATAATAATGACCACCTGATTTATCTTTTTATATAACTTTTATTCTTAATATTGGATTTCATTAAATTAGTGGGAACTAATGCTTGATGGACTGTTAACCACTTTCAGTAGCTGAAGTCAAAGGATTTGGGGGATTTTTTTCCCCAAATTTAGAACCCTAGATACAAAATTCCCTCAAGAAAAAAAGGTTTCTGAAAAACTTTTTTTCTGAATTATGTTCTGTTTTGCACAAGAAGGTTAGCAATATTATTAAATTGGCCTGATGAAAGGGAACATTTAGCTATGCCTCAAATGAGCAGTATGGTACCCACAGGTACAATCTAGCAGCTGGGAGTGTTAAAGATTATTGTGCTTGCAATATAACATCAAACTTTGAAACATTGACTACTAAAATGTGAAGTAAAAAAAAAAAACTAATGATTTATTTTTAAAAAAGATGAGCAGCCAAGTGTGCATAAATGACACTTCAATTATACTAGACTCTTAAAGCACTTTTCAAAGAAAGCACTTTATGCCTGTTGGTAATCATTCTCAACCAGAGGTAAGATAGGTTTATGGGTAGGAAGAAATAATTCAGTGTTCCAAGTAAAAGCTTCCCGATTAAGATCGGAGAGCTAGATGTACTGGTATCTGGTGAATCCCTAAAGGTAAACTGTTCTTCCCATTTGCAGGAGCTTCCATCGTTGGCGTGAACTGCCATTTTGACCCCACAATTAGTTTACAGACTGTGAAGCTCATGAAAGAAGGTTTGGAGGCTGCCCGATTGAAAGCCTACCTGATGACCCAGCCCTTGGCCTACCACACTCCCGACTGTGGCAAACAGGGATTTATTGACCTCCCAGAATTCCCCTTTGGTAAGACAGACTTTTTATAAATAGTCCCAATATCTTTATGTTTGACACTTCTCTATTAACTTAAAGCCATAAAGCGTTTGTGATTGTAAAGCAATGGTTGCATACCTCCTTAGCTCTTGCCCCAGTTTCTCTCTCTGCAGCCCCAAACCCCATTGTCTTAGGCAGGAGTGGAGGGAAAAGATGGGACCAGCAAGCAAAACCTCCTCCAAATTTAAACCTAAAATCAAAGGTGAATCAATGTCTAAAGAGACAAGCAATCACTTAAACTTTTAGGGTGGTGAAAAGGACCTCCTGCTGAGTGGGAATCAGCAGAGATTTTGGTTCTGATTCCAGCCCTGTTGTGGCATTGTATGACCTTAGGAAAATCCCTTAATTCCTATGGATATTAATTTTCACACGGGTAAAATAAGAAGATTAGACCAGATTATCTATAAAGTCTTTTTCTTCTATTTTGAAAGCTGCTCAGATAAACTAGAGTTTCGGGGGTGGAGTGAAAGGTACCATCACTAGGTCACTGTATAAATTTGAATGAAGAGACTGAGCTGATGAGGTGACAGAATTCTAGGCAGAGGGATAAAGCCTCTCAGCATGTTTAGAAATTGGAAATGAGGATTTACTTTGAAAAATCAAACCAGAGATGTCAGCAGGGCCAGAGCATGGCCAGCCTCCTCTGCCATTCTCAGGTCCTTATACCATAGCTTGTATTCTATAAGAACCCTTCAAGAACTAGGATACTCTGATTGATATTATAAAATAATCACTGGGGAAGAACCACAGGGGAAGAATGGCAAGATGTTTGTGTTAGTTATCTATTGTTGTCTGACAAATTACTGCAAAGCTTAAAACAAAGTGTAAAATAACAAACATTTATTATCTTAATTTCTGTGGGTCAAAAATTTGGAAGTGGCTTAGCTAAGTAGTTTGGGCTTAGGATCTGTTATGAGGTTGCAGTGCAGGTGTTGGCCAGGGTTAGTCATTTGAAGGCCTCATGGGAGCTGGAGGATCCACTTACTTGGCCATTGGAAGTCAGTGTCAGTTTCTTCCAGGCTATTGGTTTGAAGCCTTAGTTCCTTATCACAGAGGGAAGCTTGAGTGTCTCATGACTTAGCAACTGGCTTCCCCCAGACTGAGTGTTCTAAGAGAGAGCAAAGCACAAAACCATAGTGTCTTTTATGACCTAGTCTCAGAAATCATATGCCTTCTGCCATATTCTGTTGGTCTCCCAGACCCTGAAACAATGTGGGAGGAGACTAGGCAAGGATGAGAATATCACAGGATGATTGAGAACCATTCTGAAGGCTGGCTACCAGAGCATTTAAATCTAGATGTGTAAACACTAAGTAGCTAATAGTTTTAAAAAATGTAAGACTTGAATTTTGACAACTTATTCATTTATTGAAAATTACATATTACAATACTTATCACAGCTGTTTATTTTGAATATATTTTTAAAAACAGACTAAGGCAAAATCCCATTTATTACAGGACTGGAGCCCAGAGTTGCAACCAGATGGGATATTCAAAAATATGCCAGAGAGGCCTACAACCTGGGTGTCAGGTACATTGGTGGATGCTGTGGATTTGAGCCCTACCACATCAGGGCAATTGCCGAAGAGCTGGCCCCAGAAAGGGGATTTTTGCCACCAGCTTCAGAAAAACATGGCAGCTGGGGAAGTGGTTTGGACATGCACACCAAACCCTGGATTAGAGCAAGGTAGGTACTTTTAAACTACATTTGCCAACCCAAGCTCATTTAGATTGTATATATGTCCAACTGAGGCCATTCCAAAGAGTGCAGCTAATTTGCAGTGTAATAGTGAAAAATAAATTACCCTTCTAAAATTTTCTCATAGAAATGCTTGTAAAACATCCTTATAGGGTGATTTCTCAAGAAGGTTTTAAAAATATAGAATATAAATGTGACAAATGTGATTTCATATGCTAATGAAGCACCATCCATGAGGTAGATGCTAATGTTGAATGACATTGATTTTCAAGGTTTAAGTATAACAAATACTAAGTGCCTATTCTGTGCCAAGCACAATTCCTGGAACTGGGAATACAATGGTGAACAAGACAGACGAGGTCTTTGCCCTCAAAGCAGTGGAAAGGATGAATAATAAACAAGTAAACATATTGTTTATCAGGCACTGTGCAGTACACTAGAAATATAGAGATGAAAATCTGTGGTCTCTGCCACTGAGTGTACACATTGAACAGATTGTATGAACCATGAGACTGTATAACACAGGGAATCCAATGGTGAAAGATGGACAAATATGAGAATGTTTTCTCATTAACAGAAACAAATATATAATACTAATATAGGGTGTTAATAATTGGGTAGGTTGGGAGGAAAGCACACAAAATGTAAGATATGGGCTATAGTTAGTAGTAATATTTTGACAATGCTCTTTCATAGTTTGTAACAAATGTTTCACAACAATGCAAGGTGTTGGTAATGGGGAGGTGTATGGGAGACTTCTATGATGATATGCATGTTTGTTTTGTAAATTCACAAATTTTAATATACACTTATTGTTTATGTATGTTCATGTATGAATGATATACTTCCATAATATTTTATTTAAAAAAAGCTGTGGTCTCTGGCTTGGAGAATATCACAGTCTACCGGGGGAAATGGATAGGAAAACAAACATTGTGATGAGATAAGTGCTGTAGTAGAGATATGGATAAAAAGGTGACAAGGAAAAGAGAATGTCTGAATATCTCTGCCCAATAGAAAAATATTTTATTTTATTATTATTATTATTATTTTTTAAAGATTTATTTATTTTTATTACATATCTCCCCTTCCCCCCGCTGCGGCGACGCACCGAGACTGGTCACTGCGCAGGCACGGCTTTCCCCGCTTGTGGGTGGCTTCTGCTTCCATTCACGGCCGGCTTTCAGTTCGCGGGTGTCTGGCTG
>PVKH010003740.1:0-24431 GCA_004027955.1 Chaetophractus vellerosus
GTTCCAGTCAAATAAGTGTCTTTCTGAAACCTAATTTTTTCATAAGCTGTTTCACAAAAATTTAAGACTGAATAAAATGTTGCCATCTATTGCCCTGAATTCTTACCCAGAGTCTCCTCTATTAGATTTTAACTTCCTAGAGAATATAGACTTCTTTGGAGCCTCCCATTGTGCCTGTAATAGTGCTGCTAACACAAGAAGATCTCAATAAATATTCAGTTGATGTTTGGAATTGTGGTGGCAAGGGATGGATGGGTGGGATAAGACAGAAATTTGAAGAAACTACTCTTTTGCATCTGGAGTTGGTTTTGAAACTGGAGGAGAATAGAGGTTCCTTATGGAACTAGAGAATAGAGGTAGAATAATTGCCATCACATTTGAATGGAAGGAAAAGAAATCTGCTTTAGGATCCTTTCCTTTTCAGGGTCCCCCTTTGTTTTCTCATAATTCTCTTGTCCAGGCCATCTTTCCCTTAAAAATTGGCAGCCTATGCATCTTTGTTTTCTAATTTTCCCAGGCCAGGATGAATTATCGACATTTTAACCCTGAAGACTCAAAGAATTTTGTTTTCACCTCAATCTAAAAAAGAAAATGAATCAGTGCCAATTCGGAATGTGCTTCCTCAATCTAGAATGCTGCTCAACAGCCATGCTTTAGTTTGCTAGGATGCCAAAATGCAGATACCGTGAAACGAGATTAGCTTTTAACAATGGGAATTTATTAACTTACAAGCTTTGAGGATGAGAAAAGTGTCCAGATCAAGGTATGATCAGGTGATGCTTTTTTCCCAGAGACTGGCTGCTGGTGATCCTGGACTCCTCTGTCAGATGGCAAGGCACATGGTGGCATCTGAAGGTCTCTCCTTTCACTTCCAAGTTTGGTTTCTTTCAGCTTCTTCTTTTTTTTTTTTTTTCTTTTTTTTTTTAAAGATTTATTTATTTTATTACATATCTCCCCTTCCCCCCCGCTGCGGTGACGCGCCGAGACTGGTCACTGCGCAGGCGCGGCTTCCCCCGCTTGTGGGCGGCTTCTGCTTCCATTCACAGCCGGCTCTCAGTTCGCGGGTGGCTGGCTGGCTGCGCTCCATTCGTGGGCGACCTGCCCTGCCCATGGCGGCCTTTGCCCTGTCCGTGGCAGCCTCTTGCCCTGCCCACGGCGGCCCTGGCCCGCCCACGGCGGCTTGCCCTTCTCAAGGCGGTCTGCCCGCTAGGAGAGGTCCCCGGGAACCGAACCCGGGGCCTCACCATGTGGTATGCCGGCGCCCTATCCACTGGGCTATCGAGCCGGTCCCTCTTTCAGCTTCTTGCCTCCCTGGCTTTCTCTCTCTTTGCCTACATTTCATTCTCTTACAAAAGATTCCAGTAGGAGGATTAAGACCCACTTTGGGCCACACCTTAATTGCAATAACCTAATCCAAAGGTCCTACTTATAATAGGTTTACACCCACAGGAATGGATCAAACTTTAAGAACATACTTTTCTGGGGTCCATACAGCTTCAAACCACACAAGCCCCTTCTCCAGATAGAGACGGCCCTGTGATGGAGAAAGAGATTGAGTTATGCACTGATGGCTGACAAGCCACCACCAGAACCCTAAGTCTAGGTAGCACCTGCAGACATCATAATTTCATACTTCCAGCTCCCAAAACTGAGACAATAAATTGCTGTTGTTTTAAGCTATCCAGTTTATGGTACTTTTATTACAGCACCTCCAGCAAAGGAGGACAGTGTCCAGGTTCAGGGAAGGGGTCTGACACATACCGACCTCTTTCTATCACGTGCAGTTTAGTTCCCATGCTTGAATTTCCTCATCAAACATAGTTTTGCCCTTACCTCATTAGCTATTAGTCCAGCAAACTATTTTAGTCCAAGGATGATAAAATGTCCTGCCAGTGTAGGCCAAGAGCAGAAGAAACTGGTGGAAGGGCTGGGTTTCACTTCTAATTTTTGCTCAAGCTTTCATGAGAAGGAAGTTGTTTTCAATTGCTCAGATCAACCTCGGTACCACAATCCCAGATAAAAAGCATGATTTCTTTCTGTAGGGAAAAAAAACGTCTTAACTTTGTGGCGTTCTGTGCTAAGATAAAGTCTAAGGAATACTCTCAGGTACAGCGGGTGACCAAGTAGTGGGAAATGGAAGGTATGCTGCATACATGCGTGAAGGACGTTTGCTTGGATTGTTTGCGTAAAGCGAATTTGCTGGGAGGCATAGGCGAGAAGACAGAATTTCATTGATTTATGTGAGGGTCTGGTGATGAGGAGCCCGTGAGGCGCTGCAATACTCTAGAGGCGAGGTAAACAAGTCTGCAGTCGAACAAAGGCGTTGTGGGGTCGCGAACGCAATCTGTGACCGCTTAGGGTTCCCAGGAGAGGGCAGGAGAGCAGGGAACCGGGAGGCTGCTGGGCAGCGTTTGCAGGAGGTGCGCCTTCTTCCGAGGCCACGCCTCATCACCGGAGCCCCGCCCCTCTCCGCGCCGGGCCAATGGGAGCCCGGAATGTTAGCTGGTGGGAGGCGCGGTCGGGTTGCTACAGCCGAAGCTGGGCGGCGGCGGGCGCTGGCTGAGGAATCTCACCGAGCTTTGGTGGTGGCGCAATGGAGGCACTGGAAGGTGAGGAGGTGAAGGGTTGGGGCCGGGCTGCTAAAGCCGGCCTTAGAGAGCTGGGGGCACTGGACACCAGTAGCAGGGAGGCGAGGGCAGGTCCGGAGCGGCGGACCCAGCTGAGCCCCCGCTGAGCCCCCGCCGCGCCGCGGGAGGCCCGGGTGGGCGGAGGCTGGAGAGCCCCCGAGGCGGTGGGGCTGAGGACTCCCAGGCTGCCCGGACTCGGACGGTTCAGCTGGGGTTCACCTCCCTGAGACTGATCCTCCCTCTGGACACGCCTACAGGTCCCTTCATACCATTTTCTGGTCTTGCCTGAAGTCCCGACTGTCCTTTGGGTAATCACAGCCTCCCACCAGATTTTATTTTCTTTGCAAATTGGACTCTCCATTAATATCCACAGCCTTTCTACCCTCAGTCTGTACTGGGGCCCCGGGGAGTGTCTTCGTCCTCGTCCTCCTGACACCTTTTCCCTAGCTAATCGCTTTCCCATTTCTACAGCATCTTTCAGAGCGTGTCAGAGCATCTCCTGAGGAAGTGTCACCGGGCAGATTTAAAGCCGGGACAATAGATAAGAGAAGGATTTAATATGCTTTGGTTCCTTATCTTTGGGTTTATCCTTGTGCTGTAACCATGACTCCAGATTTTGCTTTGTTCTCAATTCTTACACTTTTTCTCTATTCTTTACCCATTTCATCTTGTGTAAAATATCATTTGACTAAAAACAAAGGAAAAGATAGCCAACTAGTATTGCAACAACAGTTTCAAGATTTTTTTTTCAGATTGTGGTTAATCCTTCTGATACTCATGAAGAACAAGCCTTTAGAATTGAAAGATTCTGTTCTCTTGATTTAACTCATATCCCCAACCCTGATTTACATGGATTCAGATGGAATTAAGAATGTGCAGAGGCATTGAGCCTGGTGTATTGGCACATGTTGCAGAGTAATATATTTCATGTGCTATGAAGTGAAAAACAACTGAAAACACTTTTCAGTGACCTAAGCTCATGAAAAAGCAAATGCTTTAATAGAAGTATGAGAATATTTCTTACTTTTGCTCTGAGATGAACTCCCATAGTAAACCTTTTGCAGATGATAGATTTTTAAAATTCTGATAGTTTTCCATTTGTAGGCAGCTGCATTATACTATGATCTGTGGACATCTTGGTATTTGCTTAATTCATTTTAGGGAGATCATCCAAGTTTCCACGAAATAAGGAATTGTAATGATAATATTCCTCACTTTCAAGATCCTTTGTTTAAAGGACTCCTGTGGAGACAGTTGGTTTTTTATAGATTTAAAAATATGCAGTGATATTATAGCATAATGGTTGGGATCATGGGTTCTGTAGTTCTCATAGGGTTTTCAAATACACATAAAGTGCTTTAGAACAGTTTTCTCTGCAGAGTTTTGTTATGCTATTCAACATTTGTAATTAAGGTAAAGGTCATTGATTTTTCACTTTTGAATCCTTGGCACCTAAAAACACATCTGAAATAAAGTAGGTACACAATAAATATTTGTTGTTCAGTGAATGAAAATTTGTATAATGACTTTTTCTATGATGGACACCAGGCTATCCCCCAGAGATGCAATAGACATTACTATTGAATACTTTAAAATATGTAATGGAAACCTACTATAATACTCAGTTACATGGGAGAAGAAATACATGGAATCTGATGTAATATGGTATGTTATGATGGGTATATTTTATGGGCCCAGCTTTGATATTTCATAGTAAACAGTATTTGCTGTTTACTCTTCGTTGTATTTTTTTAAAAAACAAAATAAGATGTTTTCATTAACTATGATTAGTTATGTGTTTTATTAGTTTCAGTAACCATGATCTGTTCAATTGCAATTAATTAGGTTGCAAAAACAGTTGACTTGGTAATTTTAGGTGACTCAAGCTACTAAAATAAAAACTGAGAATTTTCTCTTGAAGTTAGGACAGTATCTTTTTAACAACAACAAAAACCAACCTATTAGATCACACTTTGCAAAGATTAAAACTTTGGGTTTTAAGGATACCGTTCATTCATTCATTTGTCCATGGCTTCATTAAATAAACATTCATATAGTGATTGATAAGACAAAGCTTCTGCCCTATTGGAAGTTAAAATCTAGCACTTTGAAGGTGCCTAATAAACATTATATTGCAGTCTCCATTAGAAAATCTCCAAGAGTAGACTTAATGTGCCATAGTAATTATTCCCTTCGACATTAGACTCATCTACTTCAAACCAGTTAACAGACTAACCTTGATTATAAAATAGAAAACAAATGACCTTTGAAAAATTGTATTGTAGATAATCTTACTCTTTCTTATAACTTTTAAATTCATTTGCATATATATCATATACCATTTATAGTGTTTCTGGATTTCAGGGACCTTTATGCTTTCTGGGTTGCCAAGAGATGAATTGCTTGGCTGGACACTATTTCATAACCAAACATAAGTTATTTCTCGTGATTTTATATTTATATCTCAGCTCTTTTGCATTATGTAGATAATCAGAGCAACCCCAAGTTCTATCTAGGGATGATAGAAATGGTTTTAGACTTGGGAGAGTTCTAATCACTTATGTTTCATCTGTAAAACAAAGGAGTGATAAAATTTAAGCAGATACTATCCTTACACAGAGTATTGTCATTCCTTTATAGCATCCTGAGAAGTGGCTATTAACAATTGTGATGAAAGTTGCCTATTATCCTTCTTTTGACTTCTGAAATTATTAAATTTCAGTACTGTCCTCTAAACTTTGGTTAGAAATCTGGCCACTCTTCACCAGATAGCCCCTGATCTATTTGAAGATACCCATCATGTCTCATTAGGATTTATTTTGTTTTGTTTTCTTTAAGTCAAAACATATACTAATTTACTAAGTAATTTTACATCTTTATTAATTCACCTAACATTCATTTTATTTTATTTCATTTTTATTTTAATTTTTATTTCTGAGACTAATGCCAGATACATTAAAAGCCAGTGTTGGTGAGCAGATATTGTTCAAGCGGTTGAGTGCCTGCTTCCCACATGGGAGGTCCTGGGTTTGGTTCCCTCTGGTTCCTAAAAACAAAAAAAAACAAACAGCAAGCAAATAAACGAAAAAACCAACTCAGGGGAGCTGATGTGATGCAGTGGTTGAGCACCAGCGTTACACATAGGAGGTCCCCGGTTCAATCTCTGGCCCTGGCATCTAAAGAAAAAAGAAAGCCAGTGTGTTAGAAAGGTTTGTGTTTGACTCCTTCCTCTGACTCTTTGTAACTCTCTGATTTGGGCTATTTACTTAATCTGAACCTCAGTTTCCTCATCTATAGAAAATGGGAGTGATTAAATAGTCCCTTACCTCAACAATATTAAGCAATAAATGAGGTAACATATGTAAAGCATTTAGCAAAGTGCTTTGTGCATAGGAGTACCTCAGTACATGTTTATTGGATGGATATCCCAGTGGTATGTTAGGAATTTAAGAGTGGCCCAGTCCAGTTAAGTCATAGCATTTGTGGAAGGGATTGGGGCTCTCTCATCCTATGGCAGCAGGACAGACTGGAGAGGAGAGAGGTGGCAGATTGGGGGGGGAAAAAATATATATATATATATATATACATATATGATGAGGATATGAACTAAGGCAAAAGTACTAGGAATTTAAAAAGTGAGGATAGGTTTAAGAGACATTTCTGAGGTGAAATATGACCACTGGATATGAGAAGGAAAAGGAATCAAAGATAAAGCAGCTTTCTAGGTTGGACTAGGACAGGGGTTCTTAACAAGGGGTCTGTGAGCTTGAATTGAAATTCAAAAAAACATTATTCTTGGGGGGATGTGTGGTGTGGGTGTGATATCCTTATTAAATAATACACAGTATAGTGTGGACTTAGTAAGGGATTTTTGGTTTTCACCTGACTGGCAAAGGGGCCCATGGAACAAAATAGGTTAAGAACCCCTGGACTAGGAGGTGATATGTTAAACTAAGAAGAAGACAATTTTGAGGGATGAGGTAATGAGTTTGACTTTAGAAATGTAGTATTTGTACAGTACTTGGGAAATATCTGGTAGAAAATTCTCTTAGAAATTTGGAGATACCTATTTGGAGTTTTTAGTTTAAAAATCATCAGTATGTAAGTAACATCAAATGGATAAAATTACCCAGGGAAACCATATTTAACAAAATGAGTTAAGAAACAGGGAAACTAATGCTCTAGAGTTGGGCAGTAAAGTAAATGAGGCAGGGTGGAGGGGAGGAAGTCTTTAAAGAAGATTAAAAATGGACAAGAAAAGGAAGTGGGAAGAGAAACTAATATTTATTGAGTAGTGACTATGTACCAGAAAAAGCTTTTAGCACCTGTTATTCCTTGGAAGTCTAAGTACTTAGCTTGTAAGATATGAAAAATTTGGGTCTAGGAGAGAGAAATATCATTGAAACCAAGGGAGAATAGACTTTAAACCTGGAAGGGATTGTCATTAGTGCTTCATAACTATATAAAGGTCAAAGAGAAGAGGATTCAAAAGAGAGCTTTAACTTTGACAATTAGTAGATTCTTAAGCTCTCTACTATTATGTTCCCTCCTTAAAGAAGGCTTCCCTGATCCTACCTACCTGCCAAACACACATACATGCAGCCTTATGACCGTTTCTCTCCTCTTATCTACTTTATTTTTCTATGTAGCATGTATCACCATCTGACAATTTATAAATTTGATTGTTTTTATTTATTGTTTCCTGTTAGAAGAGTATAAACTCTGTAAGATTGGGCCTTTCCCCTTCCTCCTACTATTGCATCCCTAGCTCTTCAAACAGCTTCTGTCTCATGATAGGCACTCAATAAAGACTTGTTGAATCAATGAATGGATCTATTTTAGTAAAGTAGTTAAGCCTCATTTATCTGCAATTCAAATAGGTAACGAATGAGAGGTAGGGAAGAGTTAAGCAGTAAGTGTAAGTTGGTGTTTCAAAATTTCTGCTGCTCAGGACACTGGACCTAACTATCACTTAGGGATTGTTATGGATTGAACCGTGTTGCTCACAAAGACATGTTCAAGTCCTCACCCTACTTCTGTTACCAAAGACTATCTTAGTTTATATCAGCAGAAACACTGCCAACCTGATCCAAAAGGGACAGAGATGGGATGAAATCAAGGAAGAATGACTTCAAGGGTAGAACCGTGAATGCAGAGTCAGGTCCAAAGGGACTTATTCAGGCCAAGTTCTTTGAGGGCAAAGTTGCCATTCCAGTGTTCAGAGAGGATGGAGTTGCCATTTCAGCAAGTTCAGAGGACAAAGCATCCAGCCACAGATTACTCTGAAGCCTTGAAATCTAATGGTATTTGCCCTGATAG
Organism: Chaetophractus vellerosus; assembly: GCA_004027955.1. Classification (NCBI taxonomy): domain Eukaryota; kingdom Metazoa; phylum Chordata; class Mammalia; order Cingulata; family Chlamyphoridae; genus Chaetophractus; species Chaetophractus vellerosus. The sequence goes on from PVKH010003740.1 coordinate 7,947, forward strand.
GTTTCAGACTTGTTTGGGACCCATGCCCCTCTTTTCCCTTCTAATTTCTTCCTTTTGGAATCATCTTCTCCCTATGCCTGTCTCACCGTGTATTTTGGAAGCAGATAACTTGTTTTCTAGGTTTCACAGGTCCACAGATGGAGAAGAATTTTGCCCCAAAATGGACTACATTTTTAGATGAGATTTTGGACTTAGAGTTATTACTGAAATGGCTTAAAGCTTTTGGGATGTTGGGATGAGGTGAATGATGTATTTAGTATGTGAGAAGGATGCGGCTTTGTAGGGTCTAGAGGGTGAACACTTCTGGATTGTATGCCCAAAAAACATTTCAAGTCAGTCTTAATCCCTGGTTCTGTGAATGTGAATTTATTTGTAAATAAAATCTTTGAAGATGTTACTAGTTAACCTGAGGCCAACAGGATTAAGGTGGGCCCAGTCCAATATTTTGTGCCCTTATGAAGAGAGGAAAATAATAATACTGTGTCCTTATAAGGAGAAGAAATTTGGACCCAGACAGAGAGAGACAGCCATGTGACAGAGGCAGGGATTAAGTTATTCTGCCACAAGCCAAAGAATACCATGGATTGCTGGCCATCCACCAGAAGTCAGGGGAGAGGCATGAGATGAATTTTCCCTTTTCAGAGGGATCATTGCCTTACTGACACCTAGATTTTGAACGTCTAGCCTCCAGAACCATGAGAAAATTAATTTCTAGTTGTTTAAGCTAACTAATCAGTGGTACTTTGTTACAAGAGTCCTTGCAAACTGAGTTTTAGAAGAATTCCTGATGAAATAAGTTTGGGGAAATAGTGGCATACTAAATCTCTTTCTCTTTAACTGAAGAAGTTCTGCTCCAAGGAAACCCATTTAACTTTGTTTAGTCTAGCATTTTACAAACCCTTGACCATGGTACAAGTTATAAGATGGTGTTGGTGAAAGTAGTAGAAATGACAAGTCAAGTTCCTACTGGGTAGGAAGGGAAGTGAAGCTAGGGATGAGGAAAAATGTAAGTCACTCTGAGATCAAGAAAGGGATTTAGAGAGATGGAGAAAATGGAAGTCTATGGTTATAGAGGGTGTTTGAGTATTTCAAGAGTCCACAGGTAGACCCTTTGCAAGTTGTTTTGGCAGTGGAATTGGGTCTTTCTGCTGAGTTGGAGTGTAGGTAACTAAAGTGTAGTGGAGGTGAATGTATGTGTTGGAATATTGAAGTCTCCTGGGATGAGCTGCAAAAGAAAAATGTGAGATATTATAGATTCTCTACCCGGAAGTAATTAGATTTTTGAAAGGATCTCGGGAAGAAAATGGCATAACAAATGTTATGTGCTTCAAAAGAGAGGTTTGTTGAGTCTTAAAGGTTGGATTCAGATGAGCACCTATAGAAGACTGACTGGCAGTGAGGAAATAGAGATGTTTCATACATTTAGGATTGTCTCTACTATTTTAGATAACAGTATATTCTTTCACATCACCTGAATGGTAGTGTTATATAAAGATAATATTTCAAGCCTTATTATCATGCAGGTTTTGACTTTGCTAAGCATAGCAAACTCAAAGTACAATCAACAATGTGTGCAGGATAAATTTTTTAAGTTGAAACTGTTTTTTTGAGAGTCCTAGAATATTAAGGTACTTTATGTGCTTGGATTTGCCCATCAGTTTGAGTGCTTCTCTGTTACAACAGCCACCCTTCTGAATATCATCTCTGTTGTGTCAATAAGCTGCAAACTTTGCTAGTTTTTACACTTAGGAGAGATTAGTAGAGTTTGTATTCATACCCTGGAGAGTAGTATTTTTTATTTGTGTAAGTTGTAAAACATTTTTATATATGACATTTGAAGATCCTCTCAGGTTTCAAGGTAGATTAAGCAGATGCAATCCTCATGTCATAGATATTAAACTGAGGCTACCAATGATTCTATGATTAGCCATACATTTCCTTCTAGTTGTAGTGAAGACTTTTCCTGACAAGGAGAGAAATGTCATGTTCTTTGCTCTAGGTGTTTGTAGATTCTCAATTTTGTATGTAGACAAGTGGGAGTATTTTTCTCAATATACTACTTACTGCCTGAAGCATTCATTCTGTCTTCTGCAATTGGTTTAATTATTCTTATATATGCCACACTTAAAAAATTTTAAAAATGAAGGTGTCATATTGTTTATATACCTTTCTTGTTAATGTCATCTTGAAGTAGATTTTATTAAATGTTAGAAATAGAGGGGGGTCACATATGTCATTTAACCTAACTTCCTTATTTTATAGAAAAGAAAATTGAACCATTGAGAGGTTAAATATGTTGCCTAGGGACTCATATTTCTAAACTGAAATAATATGGCACAAATTATAGTGCTTTTTCTACAACACTGTCATGTCTTTTAATGAATACCACTAAAACAAAATGTGGCTTTTTGACTGTAAGGTCAAAGCTTCTTCTTCTCATGATCTGTTGGTAGAAGTTCTCTCCAGTAGATCTTCATGCCAACATATATGACATGCCATATTTTGCTATTCCTAGGGCTGTGCTCTCTAGCCAGCTAATTCTAGAGGGAATTATAAATATTTATCTCAAATGAAGTAGTTTCTTTTTTAAAAAGCTTTTTTTTTTGGCATAATTGTTTTTAAATGCATTCTCTTTAATGTTGTTTTCTCTTTTGTATGCTTTTAGTCATAATGATTTTCTTTTCCTTTAAAGACATTTTTAAGGTGTCTGATAACTTGTGGAAATTAATTCTGAGAGTTGAATTTTATCATATGGTTTCTATTATAAGTTTTAGGTTTCTATATAAAAAGTTGGAGGTGATTTGGTTCTCCGATTTATTTAATGTTAGCTTTATGAGAACATTGGTTCTGTTAGTCTTGTTCACTCTTGTATCATTATTACCTGATATGTTCTTGGGGCGTAAGTAGGCATGCAATCAGTATTTGTTGAATGAGTGAGTTATATTATTTCCTTGTGTTGAGTTTCTTTTTCTCAATAATTATTAGTTACAAATTAACTCTTATAAGGCTTTCCTTTATCATTTATTTAACAAGTAGATAGTGAAATATACTTTAAAAAAAAAGAACAGTTACAGGGAACAGATGTGGCTCAGGTGATAGAGCTCCTGCCTACCACATGGGAGGTCCGTGGTTCGATTCCTGGTGCCTCCTAAAGAAGACAGCGACCTGGCGTGATGGGCAGGTGCAGCAAGCTGACACAAGATGATACAAAAAGAGACATAGGAGGAAAAACATAATGAGAGACACAACAAAGCAGCGAGCAGAGGCTCCCAGTGCCTCTTGAAGAAGACGCAATGGGCAGGCGTGGCAAGCTCACACAACAAAATGTTGCAACAAGAGACACAAGAAGAAAAACATAAGGAGAGACACAACAAAAGTAGGGAATGGAGGTGGCTTAAGCAATTAGACGCCTCCCTCCCACATTGGAGGTCCCGAGTTCAGTTCCCTATGCCTCCTAAAGAAACAAAGATGAACATACAAAGCAAGTGTAAACAATGAGGAAGTGGGGAGAGATAAATAAATAAAATAAATCTTAAAAAACAACAACACAGTTTCTTTATTATGAGATTTGACAAGAAACAGTTTATAGTACTGAAAGTGATCAATGTTATTACTGCTGAAATATATTTTTAAACAACTAAAATAATGATATTTTAAAACATTTTGCATTGTTGAATTTTAAAATTATTGTTTAGAATTTAAAGGAAAGTATGAAAACTATAAGCAAGTTAATAGATTATGCAATGTACTGTGTCACTTTGACTATCATTATAAAGGCATTCTAAATGAATTTAATGGATTCCATGCAGCAACTGCCTCAACTTTCTGGATTGTCAGTGGAATTAGATGATCCTGATAAATGAGGTGGCTCTCTCCAAATAACCTAGCTCATGGTATTGGAGGACAAATCAGGGAAATCTTAGCTTTGCTTTTGTGGTGTTCACTGCTGAACTGCCACCATACAGACATTGCTTCCATCAGCAATGACAAATAAATCACTATCTACCAGTAAAAATAGGGCAGTGGGGTACTGGGAAAGTCAGAGAACAAAACAGTTCTTTTATTTTATTTGACTGCATTCTCACTAATGTCTGTTTTAGTTCTTTAGTTTCCTGTGAACTCACTAAATGCCTGAAACAAATGATATGAAGTCATTATTGTACTCTTTATGGTTATTAAAATTTAGTGTGAATATTATTGTTTTTATTTATGTTACCACTAAAAGAAAATGTTTTTCTTTGTATCTTTCATATAATAAAAGGATTTAAGCAAATCATCAGTAGGATATTAAGCAGAAAATTTGAGAAAAATAGATTCAAGTATCATTTGTAGGAAATTACAGGTGTGGAAATAAATTTAGGTTTGATGTTTGGCTAGAAAGTAAAATGGCAATTATGTAGAATTCCAAAGAATATATTTTTCATCATTTTAGTAATAAAAGTTGTTTTAACCAGATATGTGATGGATATATTGATTTTAAATTAATTTTAATTGTGTAAAAATTGTACATATCTCTTCCTTACTTAACACTTTATTCCCAGGAGGGTCACAATATTTCAATTTGTTGGTCCACTAAATATCAATCTAAGTACATATTAATGTATAAAGGAATGAGCAATTTGCACAATATAGGCCATTGCATAGTTACTATAGGTGATTTATACTTAAAGCATTATACTTTCTATTGTCTGGCTACAAACAGAACAAAATTCTTTTTATCCTAGACTTCCTAGATTATCTCAGGAAATCACTTAACTGATCACCAATGTTGTTTCTTAATACTGTGAAGATTAATAATACATAATATTAACCTTAAAGTACATTTGGGTTTTAAAGGGCAATAATTTACAATAGAGGTTAAGTATGAATTAAGAGACTATGGCAGACTAATTTCATTAAAATAGTTTTTAAAACACATTAACAATATCAGTGTGATTACCCTTAAATCATGAATCCCCCACATTTATTAACAGTATGTCTTTTTGACCACTGATAACTCTTAAGTCTTGTGCCCATTTTAATTGATAATTATGCTTTTTAAAAATTAAACAAGGCATTTTTCACAAGAATTAACAACTTAAATAAACTTGTTTAGGAAACTAAGGGAAAATAACATTTGAGTTTTCACAATTTGAGCTCCAGAAATTAATTTTTTTTCTTTTTTTAGAAAATGGAAGTGCTGTCCAAGTTGGAGAATTGTTACCTTGCAAGATTTGTGGAAGAACATTCTTTCCAGTAGCATTAGTGAGTAAACTGATTGTATTCCGTTTTCCTTTGGGGTTTTATAGATCAGTAATTGTTCAGTACTTGAGGACCACTCTCATGGGAAAGACCTATGTGGAATAATTTGAAGAGGTACTGGCTAGCATTCTCTGTTCCAAAATATCACTTCCATCTTCTGTCATTATTCCAAAGTGGTTGCTTTCTTTCACATTTTGGTCCCTAAAATTCCTCTTTTAAATGTTAAAGTTTTCTAGCATTCTGGGAATGTTACAAAAAAAAAAAACCTCTTACAAATACATAATGATGTATTTACAGATACAGAACCATATGATGTCTGAGATTTGCTCTAAAGTACTTCAGAAAAAAATAGTGGGGGGTGGAAATGAAACAAGATTGCTAAGATGTTGATACTTATTAAAGCAAGGTGATGAGTAAATGCGAGTTCGTTATTTTATTCTGTCGACTAATGTATGTTTGAAAAATTCCAAAGAAAAGGGTTTTTAAAATATAAAAATGCTCTTAGAATATATTATGCATTCTTTAGTTACCTTTAGATACTTAGTAAGTACAATAGAAGCACTTTTAACTGATCTTAATTTTTAAAAGGCAGCTAAATAGGGAATAATTTAAAAAATAATACCTATATACCTTAAGCATTTTAACTTCAAACATAAACATACATCTATTAATATTTTTTTATATAGAATAAAGACCTTTCCTTTGAATATAGATCTGCTGATTGGAGTACCACCACAGTCCATTTTGCATCTTCTATTTCCAGGATGTTTCTTTTTTTTTTTTTTTTAAGATTTATTTATTTTATTACATATCTCCCCTCCCCCTCGCTGCGGCGACGCGCCAAGACTGGTCACTGCGCAGGTGCGGCTTTCCCCGCTTGTGGGCGGCTTCTGCTTCTATTCACGGCCGGCTCTCAGTTCGCGGGTGGCTGGCTGCGCTCCATTCGCGGGCGACCTGCCCTGCCCGTGGCGGCTTTGCCCTGTCTGTGGCAGCTTTTTGCCCTGCCTACGGCGGCTCTGGCCCGCCCATGGCGGCTTGCCATTCTCAAGGCGGTCTGCCCGCTAGGAGAGGTCCCCGGGAACCGAACCTGGGGCCTCCCATGTGGTATGCTGGCGCCCTATCCACTAGGCTATCCAGCCGGCCCCTCCAGGATGTTTCTTTAAAGCAAAGTGCGGAATTAATGATCTCTGAGCATCCTCTGATTGCATACTCTTTTTAAATAATGACAGATTTTTTCTTAACTCTTTAAAAATGTCTGGCTCATTCATAATTCATAATCTTATTGATTCATTATTATTCAAAACATTTTCAAAGTATTCAGCTGAGTTTTCACGGAAAATACATGTACTTTTTCCTCCTCATTTATTTACTATTTAATTTAATGATATAATCGCTGTAACTACCACAACTTATATAATTGGATTTGGGAACACACACCACTGACTCTTGATATGTACAACTCAACGTATGGGATCAAATATACCTAGGTTTACTAGAAAATAGCCTGCTGGTCACACTTAAAAAAATAATTGAGATTTTATGCTAATAGGTATAATTACAATGTTTATTTGTAAAATAAAAACTGAAAACAAGTATACAAAACACTTGATTGCTGATTTGTGTATTGAAAGTAGTAAGAGGTTCCATGACACCAAATCAACCAGCCCCTCCGCCAAGATAAAGTTTATCAGCCCCAGCTTCTGAAATGTTTATCAAAAGAAAAACAAAAGTGCATTTAGTGCCATTAGTGTACTGATGTTACCAGTCAACCTGTTTGATGTAGGGATTGGAGAATGTATATCTAAAAAGTCAAGAGAACTTCCTTTCTAATGTCCTCCAGTGAATACATGAATGATTGGGTGAAGGAGATGAATTGAATGAGTGAATGAATGGGAGAACCCTATGAGAAAAGATTCCTAGATGAAGGAAAGTTGAAAGTTTGAGTTCCAGAAGAAGGAAAGGGATAATTGGGGGTGAGAGAAGCAAATCCGACTTTGTCCTACTATTTTCTTATGTTAACTTTATGTTAACATATTATTATACTAATTTTAGTTAACTTTAGTAATCCTAATTAACAATGATTATGTTAACTTTTGTAATCCTAATACTAATGCATTGCTTTCTATTTACATTCTTTTTCTTGTATCTCTGTTGAGGTTTTTAGTGAGGATGACTTTTCTTTTTCACTATAATAATTTTAAGTTAGTTTTATTATTTTCTTAGTTTTAGAAGAATGTTAAATAACTTAATAAAATTTTGGACGAGTATCTTCACTTTCTTGCTAGAGAGATAACAGCAAACATTATGTATACATTTTAAGATTTAATTTTAGTTAAGGCATGGGGGTGGATGTGAGCAGATACAATATGAAAAGCCTATTATTAACATGGAGACCCTTACCTGTTGGGAAACATGTTTTGCTATAACCTCATCTCCGCCTGCTTCTCTGTTGCTTCTGAGGGTTTTCTTTCCAGGCTCAAAAGGTGAATAGTTTGGAGAAGGAAATGGTAAACATCAAAACAGAAACAGTAGTTAAAAACCCCAGAGAAAAGGTGAATCTGTATCTGAGCTATGGAAAATAGAGCCAAACAGGATAGTGGGCACGTGCAGAGTATTTTAGCAAGACTGGAGATTGGTTTTTTTCAGTTATATTAAAATTTTGTCAATACTTGATTTTTTTAAAAGTCAGAGAGTGAAAAAGAAAAGGAGGAGAGTACCACAAGTCAGCTAGGCAGTTTGACTTTTTAAGTGCATAGTAACGATTCTCACTTTGAAAGTACCTGGCTTATAATAGTCTTGAAGAAAATATTTGTTGAATGAATTGTATGTTTCTCTAATTTAATAAAATATTGCTGTCTTTTAAATTTATTTATTTATCATTTATTATCTTCAGATTTTTCAGCTCATCCCAGATGACAATGTAAATAAAATTTTATAGTCTTCCCTTTTATAGAAAAGAAGATATGTTGCATTTCTTTATCTTAACAGAAAAAACATGGACCCATTTGCCAAAAAACTGCCACGAAAAAACGGAAGACTTTTGATTCAAGCAGACAGAGAGCTGAAGGAACTGATATTCCAACAGTAAAACCTCTTAAGCCTAGGGTAAGTTTATAAACTTTTGAATATATGAATCTTGCTGCTATATATACTGAAAAGAAAATTGTAATTATTCTGTTACATAAGACTGAAGAATAAACAAAGCAAAGTTCCATGTCATGCTTTAAGTTTAGAAATAGTCAGAAGCATGTTTATTTTAAAATTCTGCAGAGGGGAGACCAAACTGCTGTCTCAAACTCCAGAAATTAGATTGAGGTTATTTGGTATTAGAGAGCCAATTGCTTAGTTCTAGCCAAGAAATAATTAAAACAAAAAATCCTTTTTGGTTCTTTGTAAGTTATTGCTAAACACTTTAGATATAACTTAAATATAATTTTTGAACTATTGTCTCTTACCATAGCTACATATTATAGCTTTCAGTCATCTCCTTATATTTCACAAATCTCTCTGGTAATACTGTCCATATTAATTACCCAAAACTTAGGTAGTCATGTTTTTCAGTCTTTCCCTTGATCGCCATTGATTTTGTATGTGTATATATATGTATGGTTGTATGTATTAGCTGAAACCGCAGATTTGGAGGCCCCTTTATTAATATTAAGGTTATTCCCTCACTTTTTGCATACATTGTGTGTATATATCTTTTGAAGCTCAATTTTTCATGTATTAAAGTTATGATAAACTCGAATTCCTCAAAAGTATATATAAGTAATTTTCTTTCATAAAGTTCTACCAGCTTTAACATAAAAATGTATTGCAGTAATATTTTATAATTAAATTTTTAAAAGTACACCTACTTTGACACGCAAAAGACCAGAAGGGTCATTAAGAATGCATATATGACACATATATGCCTATGAAAATCTTGCCCTGTGTTGTGTTAGCAACTTCATTTACAACTATTTTACTTGCTTTTTTGTATTTAAATTGCCTTATAGTTAAATTGCCTTCTGATTTTCCTTTTTATGAGGGAAGGAATTAGAGAAATTAATATATATAAAACCTGTTAATTTTAGATATATAGTTATATATAATAATTCAAAATGAATTCCATTTTTATTCAAAAATTTGAAAATATTTTGAAATTCCTATTATGTCTATATATAATTCCTATATTCAGAGATTAAACTACCATTCACAGACATCTTAGCATAACAGATATTGATTGTCTTGATTGATTGACAGTATTTGTGATCTATATTATGCTTTTTGTAGAAGAGTTTTATCATTTGCTCACCTGTCCATGTATAGCTGTTGCCAGCTTATTTTTGTTTTTGGGACCAAAGCAATAAACCTCCTGTGATAATCTCTCCTTAAAACTACCTGTGATATTTCAATTGCTAAGAATAAATCACTTATAAAATACTTTTCCTGACATAGTTTTAGAGAGTCACTTCAGTGAAATGGTCTAAGTACCTGATAAAACATGCTTTTGAAACAAAACCCTGTTTTCAGTGGCAATAGTGTCTTCCAGTACAGGAAGAACCTTTCCTTATGGAGGAATTAATTGTATTGCTAGATCACTTGATAATAGAAAAATCAGATATCATCTTAGTTTTTTAATCTATGAATATAGAAGGGAAGGATGTTAGAGGTACAGAAACTGGTATTTTTTGACGTTTTTCGTAGTAGACTGGCAGATAAATGATTGTATTAGCTTTAATTAGTTTAGGTAGGTAAACTAACAATTCTTTGGAATCAGCATTAGCTTGTGGGTATGAAAGCTTGTGGTTCAGGAGAGCAGACTGCCTAGATTTAATCCTGGCTCAGCTACTTACTATGTTATGCTGGGTAAATTACTTAACTATTTGTATTTTCATTTATCTGTAAAATAGTGATAGAAACAGTAACTATCTCATGGGGTTATTGAGGATATAACGTAATATTATCCATGTAAACTATTTAGAACAACATCTGGCACATAAAAATCTCTCAATAAATCTTAGTTATCCTATTTAATTTTTTTTTAAAGATTTATTTTTTATTTATTACATATCCCCCCCCCCCTTCTGCTTGCTCTTGCTGTGTGTCCTTTCTTCTGTGTCTTTCTATGTCTGTTACTTGTCTCCCCCCGTCTTTGCGGCGACGCACCAAGTCGGCCCTCCGCAGCGGCTCACTCCGTTCGTGGGTGGCTCCATTCCGTTTTCACGGTTGGCTCTGCTCCATGTTTTGCGGGCAGCAGTCCTCCATGTTTTTTGCGGGCTGCCCGGTTTCTGAGGCGGTTCGCAGGGGGCAGCTCCGCTTTTTCACGGGTGACTTTGCCATGCCCGCGGGGGCCCCGCCCTGCCCGTGGCAGCTTTTTGCCTTGTCCATGGCAGTTTTTTGCCCTGCCCACGGCGGCTCTGCCCCGCCCATGGCGGCTTGCCTTTCTCAAGGCCATCTGCCCGCTCGGAGAGGTCCCCGGGAACCGAACCCGGGGCCTCCCATGTGGTACCCCAGTGCGCTCTTTATCTACTGAGCTATCTAGCCAGGCCCCCTATTTAATTTTGAAAGTGTAGTTGTATACTTAAAAAAAATTAATCTGCAAGGAAGAGCAAAGTAAAAAAGCATTGTTCTAAGTGATTCAGTGTACCTTGCTATTCAAAGTGTGGTCTGCATAGTAGTAACATCAGTGATACTTGGGAGCTTGTTAGAAATGTAGAATCTTAGGTTTCACCCAGACCTACTAAATTAGAACCTGCATTCTAATCAAAGGTGATTTATATGCACATTAAAATTTGAGAAGCAATGTCTTAGACAATTTGAACATGGTAGTGTAGTTCTCAATATCTTTGCCTCAAGGAAATCCTACAAAATCATAAGCAGAGTTGGAGAGAAGAAACTACAAATTCCATTTTTGGAGAAACTACAGACAGGAATAATTACAGATTACAAAATATATGTAAGTGCTGCCCAAAGCATTTGTGATCCAGGAGAAGCTATGTGGAAAAAAAGGTGGAGGAAGTTGCTAGGGGCCTCAGGGTAACAGATTCCCAGAATGCCAACAAAAGGACTTTACAGAGGTAGGGGTCTTAACAGGAGGTATAAAAGCTATATTCCTTGTTTACTACAGCTAGCTCAGGAACTGGGTGGACTGGGCTGAAGTTAGACAAAAGCCAGGTAGAAAGAAGTACAGAAATGCCCATCCTTAATGTGAGGGACTCACCCAAAAGGACTGTATCCTTTATTTGAAGTAGTTAGTGTAGGAATTGCGGGAAGCAGGGCTAGTAGCAATAGCCCTCCTAAACCAATTTGTTCTAAAGAAGCAGAAGCATCAAATACATAATCACACAGGCCTTATTTGCAGGAAGCAATCTGATCTGGTACAACAAAGAGGAGGCCTTTGGTTTGTGTGGCCTGGAAGGCTACCTTGGGCTTTTCCATCCCTCAAAACAGTCTTGTAAATAGCTGTTACAGAAGAATCCAACTCATTCTGTGATGTCATTAAAAAACAAACAACAACAACAAAAAAAAACCCAAAACTATTATAGCATTAATACAGAGATATTATGAGAAAAACAGGTGGTAAAGAGCAGCAGAACTTACCAGTAGATGAGGAATACTTACTATGGAGCAGCTGCATATTGTGATTAAATATTTTGCTATAAAATAAGAAACTTTAATGGGTTGGTCATCTCAGACATCTAAATTTGCTCATGTTGATGATGATTTTTACATCAATATCCATGGGAGAGGTGAGTCTGAAATTTTTCTTTCCATCAAAGTTTTGCTGCTCTCACAAAGAAGCAGAGTAACATAGGACTACCCTATCAGATATTAAAATACAGTATAAAGCCTCAGTATTTAAACACTGGTAATGACACAAGGATAGTCAGGAAAATGGAAGGGAAGAGAAAGCTCAGAAATAGGCTTGCATTAGTCAATTAGTCAGAGTTCTCCAGACAACTAGAACCAACAGAGACTGAGAGAGAGGGGTATTTTATTGTAAGAATTTCCTACTGGCTCACACCACCATGAGCTGGGGATTGGCAAGTTGGAATTCTGTAAGGCAGGCCACAAGTTGGGAATTCTCCAGGAGAAACTGGCTAGCTAAATTAGAGGTAGAAATTTTTTCTTTCTGACTTCTAAAATAATCAGTTCTCCCTTTAAAGTCTTCCACTGATTGGATGAAACTTTTCTCATTGCTGAAGGCAATCTCCTTTGTTGATTGTAAATGTAATCAGCCATAGGTGCAATCAACTGACTGAGATTCAAATCCTAAAAATACCCTCACAGAAGCAATCAGGCCAGTGCTTACTTGACCAAACAACTGGATACTATAAACTAGCCAAGTTGACACATGAAATTAACCATTACAGTCCATCCTTGTCAACTTGGCACCTATATACATCTCCTTAAACCATACTTAATCTCTAAATCAAGACAATAACATAGTCATACTTGTGCCTAACATATTTCACCTGTCCTTTGTACAACCAGAAACACACTAACCCTTTCCCCAGAAGAGGATGTAAGTCCTTGGGTAATATTTACTCTTAAACTTATTATCCTGTAACTTAAATGCTATGTCATAAAGTTAATATGATTTATGTTATTTGATAAGGAGTTAAGAGAGGGAAGAAAACAAAGATACTGCTTTTTGTATATATACAAACATGTCGATAACAAGGAAGAAATACCCATAACCATTACATAGGCCCAAATACAAAAGGGAATTGAGTATGTGACACAAAAGGATAAATATTATATGATCTCATTTATATGAAATAAGCAGAATATGCAAATTCATAAAGTCAGAAACTAGAATACAGGTTACCACGGATCCAGTGGGGATAAGATTAGGGAATTAATGTTTAATTGATATGGAGTTTCCATTTGGGGTGATGGAAAAGTTTTGGCAATGGATTATGGTGATGGGGTCACAACTTTGGGAATGTAGTTATCATCACTGACTTGAATATTTGAAAGTGAATAAAATGGGAAATTTTAGGTTATATGTAAGTTACCAGGAAAAAGAAAAACAGAACTGTACAACACAGTGTAAACTATGGGCTATAGTTAATAGCATATTTATGATAATGATGTCTCAACAGTTGTTACAAGGTACCACATTAATATGGAATGTTAAGTGAGACTCAGTGTGAGAGGAGGGTATATGAGGACTCCATTCTTTCTGCATGATTTTTCGGTAAACCTATAACTTCTCTAATAAAAAAAAACAAAGGGGCGGAATTTAGTATGTGATAAAGGTGCTAGCTCAAATTAGTGGGGGCAAAATTTATTAAGTGATGGGTGGAACAGCTGTGCAGCCATGTGAAAAAATAAAAAATTAAGTTGACTTATATGTCATACCTTATACCAGAATAAATTCCAAATTAATAAAAGATTTAAAATTTTTTAAAAAAAGCAAATGAAACGATGAAAGTTTAGGAGGTTAACATGGGAGAATTCCATTTTACTATAGTGTGAGGATGGGTTTGGCTAATCTCCTATAAAGAGTTACTTGAAATTGATAGAAAAAAAGACCAATAACCCAATAAATAAGTTGACCAGGAAGATAAGGTTACAGAAGGAAGTATAAAAAGTTATTAAAGCTATGAAAAGATGCTCAATATCATTTATTATAAAAGCCAATTAAAACTACAAAGATAATTATTTTTTACCCTCTCATCAGTTAAAAATTCATAAGTTTGATAACATACTCTGTTGGCGAGACTATGGGAAAAAAGGGAAATACACTCATAGTGGGAGCATAAATTGATGTAACATCTACAGAAGGCAATTTAGCAGTATCTTTCACAGTTAAAGTTGCATAGTACTCCCATGTCTATATGCTTCCTTTTTACCTACACATGTGAAGAATGTCGTATTTATCTAGTAGTTCATTATGTTGTAGCAATCAGTTAGAAACAACCTATAAATACATCACCAAGATGCTACTTAAATTATGGTACATCTGTATAGTAGAAAACTCTGCAGAAATAAAAAGAAAAATGAGGAAGCAGTTGTATTGATATATAGAAAGATCTAGATCAGGGGTTCTTAACAAGGGGTCTGTGAGCTTGAGTTGAAATTCAAAAAAAACATTATTCCTGACTGGCAAAGGGGTCCACGGAACCCTGATCTAGATGTATAGAGTGAATAATTCAAGGTATGTGAAAAGTATGCTGACTTTTGTAAAAAAAAAAAAAAGAGAGAAATAAAAATATGTATTTGTATTTGCATAAAATTGGAAGGATACACAAAAAAACTATTAAAATGCTGAGGAATTTTCACTATATTCCTTTTAAAATAGAGGCTGTCCATCTTGTGAATTTAAGTCATAATCACTCCATGGTTAGTTGCTAAAACATTAATCAGATTGCTTAATTGTATCTGTGGTAATAATTCTGTTCTTTCATTCCTCTCATTTCGTTCAGTAACTAGTGAATACCACTTCTTTCAGGTGCTGTGCTAAGCGCTCAGTAGATAACAAGGAACAAAATAGACATGGACTCTGTCCTTATTCAGGACAAACACATAAACAATCTGATACATTTTATATTATTTCCCTTTTTTCCAGGGGAGTAGGGGAGAGAGAAATTATAAAACAATGATAATCCATCACTTTACCATGCTTAGCAAAGTAAATATTACCAAGCTGTGAAAGAAAACATTAGGTTGAGCAAAGAAACATCAGTGTTGTCTATTCACTAATTATTTCTAGAATAATCAGTGATAAGCACTGAAAACAAATTTTTATAGTATATGCTTTTAGATGCACTAAAGTGGCTATCCATGAGAAGTTATCCTAATTTCTTACATAATATTTTGTTTTATGTATTTTTTTTCCATTTATCTATACAGTGAGTGGTGGAAAGTGGCAAGATTTGAAATTTGGGTTTTTATTGGTCGGTTTTCAATGAACAGATTCAGGGAAAAAGTGGTGAAGGGAAGAGAACTTCCTGTAAGCTTTAAAAAAACCTATATATTAAAATAATGTTTATGAAAGGTGTACAGATAACTGTAGAGTGTTTCCTTGCCCATCTGGAAGTAGAAGGTACAATAATGCAAAGAAATCTAGATGCATTTGCCTAGGGAATTAAAGGTGTTGTTATGTCCAACAACAAAACAGTTAGGAAAATCTTGACTTAATTGACTTGAATAGCTAAAATAACAGCAGTATTATAAGTACTTTGTATATTATGCTGATTTATATATTTGAAAATTTGCAATGGTTTAGAAAGTTTCATTTTTGAATTGTAAATTGGGGGAGGGGATCACTTAAAGACTTTTGATAAGAGAACATTTAAAATAATGAGGCATTACTTCAAGTATGATTTCAATTTATTTGGAACTGTTTTTTCTTTATTTATAGCCAGAACCACCAAAGAAACCATCTAATTGGAGAAGAAAACATGAAGAATTCATTGCCACCATAAGAGCAGCTAAAGGACTTGATCAGGCACTTAAAGAGGGAGGCAAACTTCCACCTCCTCCTCCTCCTTCTTATGATCCTGGTATATAAACTATTGCTGATGGAAATGTTTATGTGGAGAGAAAATATTGATAGAATCTTTATAAATTTTCAGTTATTAAACATTTAGTATTGCAGCCTGATGAAGTATAATCTTTAGATAGTTTGGTATAAAATGATAGTGATAAACCAGGCATCTAGGTCTCTAAAGGCATTTCATCATAGAAGATAGGAATGCATTATGTTTTCATCTCGATACTTTTATATAAACTTAAAGCATTATTATAATATTTGTAAAATTATTGTACTATCTATTAAATGTTAATTATTCTAAGGAATATTTTAATCATGTTTACTGTGGCCTGTAAGATGGTCATTCAGTAGGAGTCAGATAGCTAGCTACTTGATTCTTTCGTAACTTCTCATCTGGGAAGAAAAAAATCATACTTCTAAAATGTAAAATTCATGTTTAGTAACTGCCATATAGATTGAAATATCTAAATTATGCCTTAAATTCATATGTTGTTACATTTTCTTCATTGGGTGGGTAAAAGTTGCTTGACTTAAATTTACCAAAATTTTACCAAAGAAAGATTTGACATCGCCATAGGAGATTGAGATACTGAAAGACCTAAAATAGTTTAGCATTGACGCTTTTTTTTTTAAGTTAATTTTTTTTATTTTTAAAGAAGCTTTAGGGAAGCGGATGTGGCTCAAGTGATTGGGCTCCCATCTACCATATAGGAGGCCCAGGGTTCGATTCCCGGGACCTCCTGGTGAAGGCAAGG
>PVKH010003741.1:0-24430 GCA_004027955.1 Chaetophractus vellerosus
TGAAAAAGCGGAGCTGCTGCCTGCGAAGTGGAAGCCGGCAGCCCACAAAAACATGGAGGACTGCTGCCCACAAAACATGGAGCGGAGCCGCCCGTGAAAACGAAATGGAGCCACCCACGAATGGAGCGAGCTGCCACCATGGAGGACCTACTCGGCGCGCCGCCGCAAAGACGGGGGGAGACAAGAAGCAAACATAGAAAAACACAGAAGAATGGACACACAGCAAGAGCAAGTGGGGGGGGGATATGTAATAAATAAAAAAATAAATAAATAAAAATCTAAAAAAAAAAAAAGAGATAATGAAAATTTCAGGGAAAGAATATTGTCCAAGATAAATAACTTCATTCCAAAATGATAATGGGGACAATTATTCAAGGGTCATAACAATCCTAAATTGTTATTACCCTAATTGCAATGCTTGAAATATAAAGCAACTTAGAGAATATCAAGAGTAAATAGACAAATCCACAATTATAGATGGAGAATTTACCAAATACCAATAATTAAAGAATAAATAGACAGAAAATCATCAAGGAGATTGTAGTCTTCAAAAGAACTATCAATGACTTGACTTAATTGAAACACTTCACAGTTTTGACAAGTGCACTTGGAACATTATAAAGATAGACCATATTCTGGGACAGTAAAGAAGTCTCAAGAAATTTACTAAGATTTAAATCTTTCAAATTGTGTTCCCTGACCAAAGTGAAATCAAATTAGGAATATCAGAAAGAAATCTAGAAAATCCTCAAATATCTTGAAATTATATAACAGATTTCTAACTAATGCCATGGGTCAAGGAAGAAATCAAAAAGGACATTTAAAAGTATTTTGATATTTTAAAATAAATGAATATGAAAAGACAATATATCAGAATTTCTAAGATTTAGGTAATGCAATATTTAGAGAGAAATTTGTAGCACTAAACATATAATAGAGAAGGAAAAAGTTCTCAAATCAACAGCCTAAGCTTTTACCTAAAGGAAGTGGAGGAAAAAAGAGAGATCTGAAGAAAGAAAACAATAAAAAACAAAGTGGAATTCAATGAAATTTAAAAAGAGAAAAAGTAGGAAAAAAATCAATGAAACCAAAAATTGGTATTTGATAAGTTCAATACAAGTAGTGAAACTCTAGTTTGATCAATAACAAGGTCAGGATGATATAAATTACCAAAATTAAGAATGAGAAAGTTGATATCAATATAAATACTACTAATAATGGAATAGTATAAACATCTTTATGCTTATAAATTGAGCAATAGATGAAACTTTTAAATGAGAAAAATATTTGAATGAATGCATTACCAAAGGAGAAATTTGGATGCCAAATAAGTACATGAAAAGTTTCTTATCTGTAGACATTGTGAAAATGCAAACTAAAGACACAATGACATACCACTTCACACCTTTTAGAATAGCTAAAATTAATGGTTGACATACCAAGGATTGGTGAGCATGGGTGGCAGCCAGAGCTATCATACTGTTTGATGGGAATTTAAATAAGTAAACCCATTTTGGAAAAACCATTGAGCCTTGAACCTCCTCAAGCTTTCAAACATAACCATTAAAGTCACAAATGTTTCCTGTGTAAGAACAGTGGACTACGAGAAAAGAAATCATGATGCCTTCTCTAATAAGCTATTTGCTCACATTAGGAAATTGAATTCACTTGCTCTTCGGTTCCCCACCTGTAAAATGTTGGAAATGAAAGCAACATTTCCCTGTCACGGACTGTCCTGCTTGTCCTTTTAGAACATCCCATCAAACACTAAATGAGAAACTTCTGGAATTTAGTGCTGTCTTACTCTCAAAACAAATAAGCTTATAAAAATCAGAAAATAGTCCTGTATTTAACTTTTTGACTATTTCAAAATCTGTTATCTATACAATGGAGTCAAAGATAAATTCAGCATATATCACACATTCAGGCAGGGTATAGGAAAGGAGGAGAAATAATTGCTATACAGGTTCTCTAGCTTCCACTTCAATTGCTATGAGTCCATAACTGTGTTTTTCTTCTCAATATTTTCTCTCTCTCCTCATTGAAATGCTGATCATTGTCCACTGTTCAGATTATTATTTCATCTTCATAAATTCACATTTCACTCCCAACTAGTTGCATTAATAATATTCACTTTTCTAACTCTTCCTACCATTTATAGAAGAGAACTTGGTACAATTATAAGTACAACTGTCACCTACCTGTTGCAACCCAGCTCCTGAAGGGCACAGATAAGGGCAGTGGCAAGGCCAAAGGACACACTCAGCACACAATCAGACATGTGCTTTATTAATTGGCACTTAGGAACAGGAGAGGGTCTTCAGCAGTGGCAGGCTAATGAATGAAAGTAGCACTCCACAAAGAAGCAGGAAAATGAGGGGCAATATGTAGGATCTAAGAATAAAGACATTTCATAACAGAGTTATATAAATGGGGTCTGTTGATGTTATTGTAGGAAGGAATTGTACAGCCTGGAGAACATTACAGTCTACTATGCCATTTGTTCTGTTTCCTTGTGAGAAGGTTTGATATATTTTAACTTGCATCCTGGGGCGTGCAGGCAGCTGCATACTACAGGCTGAGTTTCCCTTAGGGAGGGGACTTACTGGACCCCCACAATCTACCCCTATGCAGCAGTTTGCCTTGCCTATAGGACACACACTGCTTTCACATTTCACAACAGGATAGCATACACAGAGTACTAAGAGTCCTCCACCATAAGCTAGTAGACTTACAAAGACATGTCACCAGGGCCAAGAAAGGGAATTAAAATAATTAGATGGAGGATCAAAGCTAGACATTATAAGAGTGATTAGGAATATGCACTCAATAGTGAACATTATTCAATAAGAATGTCTTCTTCAAAAATTGCCGATGGGTTGTATTCTGCCATGCCAGCAAGGTGTCTAATGCTGTCCAATTTGCAGGAGTTATGGTCCAAGGCAGATTGTGCTGGTCTAACAATAAACAAGCAACATTTCCATTAGCAGATAAAAATTACCATGTATGGGAGTCCTACAAAGAGGCTTTCATTATCATATATTTTTCCCTCCTAAATTTTCTGAGTTTTCTATGGTGACACCAAAGTCTGGTTTAGGGATAATGAAAGTTCATATACACATATATAAGGCCACAATTATTTGCTGTCCTGATTGGTTGCCTTTTTTACCTTCACTTATCAGCATTTAGGGAACCAATGGGGAGGCCTTTCTTTTTGGAGTTGTTTGGGAATTCTTTTGAGCCTGGGACTTTCAAACTGGACCTTGTGACTAGGGTCTTTGGTGGGCTTTATTCTGACCAGCCACCTTCCCTGTTTCCTATACTACCCTGTCTCAACTTTCCACTCAGAGAGTTTACACCCTTATTCTTAAGGGGGAAGTGAAGGGCAATGTTCATTCTTCTGTATCTGCTTCCTGCTGGTTAGGAGCAATAATTTCTTCCTGACTGGTTGTAAAATTCTGCTATTCTACTGAGGTTGAAAGAAAGCAGGTCTGGCAACATGATTGGAACTGGATGAACTCTTTACATGACTAGTATCTTGTTCTGGAAGTTGTTGATTCTGGAAGAAATGAATTTAGAAGTTTACCAATACTTTTAGCATGTTCAATATCCTTCTGCATATGATCTGGAATAGACAATATATTATTATATTCATCAAGTATCTATGTACAGCACTTAATACTAATCAATGTACTAATTAATGTACAAGTTCCTTTTTGAGCTGCAGTTAATAGATCTAAGCTCTAGTTTTGCAATGCCATATATGTTGTCTCTCCATGGGAGCAGGCTATAATACCAGTTGTGTTTGTTTAAATTTTACTTACATTGCTCTGATAATTATTGCTACACTTGGTATGTTCTTTACATAGTCAGCATGCTGCAGCACCATTGGCTCTTGGAGGGAAACTCCAGTGTTCCACCGGCCTGGTTCACAGCACCCTTTAGCACTAAGAAACAGAGCCAGTCTGGATATGATGTCCATTGTAAATCTGGATATATCAAGCCATTTCAGGATGCCAGAGAAGTCCAAAACAGCAACATACATTCTATCCACTTCAGGAGCATGTCCAGAGATTTAGTAGATACTTTTATTGTTTTAGGGGTTGTAGTGACCAACTTAGCTAATAACTCATGCAGAGAGGCACTGGGCATGGTACTGGAGGATTAATTTTTACATGCTCTTTAAATACTTCCAATGCAGTTAATAACATATTAACTGAACTTAATTATTTTTATTTCTTGACTTTTTACTTTTAACTCTTTACCATAATCATGTTAATTAACAGGTATTTCACTTTAGCAGTATGGGGGGGTGGGAATCTATTTTTTCTGTTATTTTATAAAAACCTAAGATTCCCAATTGTATTAAGATTATTTTCTTTTACCACCTCTTTAATATGCAAATTGGGATGGCCTCTGACAGGTTTTCCTGTTATGAAGTTACTTTTTGTTATCATTAATATCAGTTTAGGTTTTCAATTCATAATGGCTTCCTGGAATTAGTCATTTAAATATTTCAGTTTAGAAAATGTTTTTGCAGACTTTCTATAAGTTACTTTTAGCTTTAAATGAGCTTATTAAATTACAATTAGCAGCCAATAAAATTTACTGTTATCCATTTGTTTTATTTTACATTCTTTTTTCTTTTCTGTGAAAACCAGTTATTTCACTTTAGGACAGATCTATATTTCATTAAACATGAACTTACAGTTTTCATCATCTTAAAGATTTAATACATATAATGCAAATTTATTTTATTTGTATCTTGAAAATCTATGGAGATTACACCCAAGCCAAATAAAATTGAAATGATTATAGTTTGTGCAAGAAATGTTTTTCTTTTTCTTCCTTTTCTATAGGATGCTAAAATTTCCTTTTTTAATAATAAAAATTTAAAAATTGTGAATAACTTTAAAAGCATACTGACTGCTTGGTTCTGGAATATATTATAATTGTTTAATATGTTTTTATTGTAATTTAGAAGAGATCATTCCATAGTTTTCAAGGACTTTTTTTTTTACTTACTGAAATTTGATAATTGGATTAATTACCCTTGTTTTAAGGCTGTTAAAAAATTTAACTTGGAGAACTACAGCATAAAATATGACTTTTAATTCCCCAGCCTGCATTTCTCTGTTTTGTTATACCTATCCCTTTTCCCATTCTTCCTCTTTTTCTTTTTCTGAGTAGGAGTCCAAAGGGACCCATGCTTTAAGGTCCCAACTAGGGGTGGTTAATAGCCTCTGGACCTGGACTCTAAGCAGACTGTTGCCCGAGGCCTAGCATATCTATAAGCCAGGTTTTCTAACTGCTTATTAACTTGGCACAGGCAATCAGTTTAAGAACCTTTCATTTTTTGCCTGTGCCAGGGGCCTGTCACTTTTTAACTTTAACTCTTTTTTCTAAGCAGTGCAAAGAGGCCTTTGCCACTTTTTCTGCCTCAGTAGCCATCTGCAAGGCTCCTAACGTGATCCATGCTATAGGCCCTGCTGTCTGGCAGTTACCGTTTTTCTTACTTAAATTCAGCTGCTTTGCTACCTGCTGTAGCACTGCCAGTACACCTGCCAGAATTTATTGGGCATTCCTGCACTCTCTAGGCAGTCCCCACTCATCCTACATGGACATTATAGACCTATCTAGGATTCCCCCCACAGAGTCTCCTTTCCCTGAGCTCATGCCTGCTCCTCCTGGCGGTCCAACAGTCTCCTGGCTGGTGGCTCACCAATTGTTGCAACCCAGCTCCTGAAGGGCATGGGTCAGGGCGGTGACAAGACCAAAGGACACACATGGCACACAATCAGACGTGTGCTTTGTTTAGTGGGACTTACGGACATGAGAGGGTCTTCAGTGGTGCCAGGCTGAAGAATGAAAGTAGTGCTCAGCAAAGAGGCAGGAAAAAGACGGGCAATATACAGGGTCTCAGAACAAAGACATTTCATAACAGAGTTACATAAATGGAGTCTGGAAATGTTATTGTAGGAAGGAATTTTACAGCCTGGAGAACATTACAGTCTAAGATACCATCTGTATTGTTTCCCTGTGAGAAGGTTTGTTTCATTTTAACTTTAAGTCCTGGGGCATGCTGGTGGCTGAGTACTGTGGGCTGAGTTTCCCTTAGGGAGGAGTCTTCCTGGAACCCCACATCTGCCACTCATCCAGTGTTACAAATAATGGGAAGTACTATACTCAAAGCAAAGGTTTGAAGTCAAGTAGATTAATTTGCATATACAAATGAGTCAAATCATGATCTCTATTTGAATCACTAATAATATTCCCAGAGGTGCCCAAGCTCACATGATTAACTAAAACACTTAGTGAATTAAAAATTCTAAAACTAATTTCCTTTATCCCAGGGCTTTGACTATATCTTGCACATTGTTTAGAATTGCCTTCCCAAATAATCAACTCCTAGGTGAATTTTGTTTAGATTAATTTATCAGACCCAATGCAAAGCAGGGACAGACTCTGGATAACATTGAGTATGTGAAACACTTTTAGCCCAATGTGATTTACGCATTTTAGTTATTAGACATTCCCCTGGACCACAATAACTACATTTTCTGGGTATGCAAAGAATTTTTTGTTCAAAACAAATTTGTAAGGCTCTGGCTTTGAAGGTCTTTGCCACTCCATATTCTGTTTGAGGAGAAAAGACCACCCTTGATACTTATTTTAGATAATACTCTTCATCTCTCTTCAAAAAAAGCTTTCATCATTTTCTCTGAGAGCTTTAGAATGATTTTTTGTTTGTTTGTTTATGTCCAAGTATCATTTAGGCCAATTGTCTGAAAAATTATAAATTTAAGACGTATTCTTATTCTGTATGGGGTTTGTAAACTCCCATTAGAATTATTTGGAGAAAAGAAAAAGACAGTGGAACATTTTTTAAACATATTTTATTGTTTTCCCCAATTCTTTATAATTTTCATATATCTCGCCTTTCTTCTTTCATTCATTCACAGTTGCATTCAAACTTAAAGCTGACTTCCCATGGCTGTGTTTGCAGAATAAATAACAAATTTCTATCGTGCACTTACTATGCTCCATATACAAAGTGTTCTCATTTAATTTTCACAGCAACCCATTGAGAAAGGAAAATAGCTAATTCCAGGAGAAGGGAAGGATGAAGATCAGAAAGGGCCATAATATGGCCTTTGGAGAGGATGGCAGTACTCTACTTGATTCACCTGGATTTGTAAAGGTATCTCCATTGTAATTTTTTCACTTTTCTACATGTATTATATTTATTAATTTAAAAGGGTGAAAAAATAGCTATACAAAATTCTAAAGCCATAATTCAAAGCCCTGAAGCTACCCAGGATGTGAGATTTGATTTGCCTCCATAAACCAAAAATGAAAGCAGGTATTTTATGATTGTCTAATCTAAACCCTAAACTCTTAAAACATTTTTTTCAGAGATTGTTATACTTTCCTTCTAAACTCCTCTTCCAGTCTAGATCATGCTTTCACATTTGTTCCTACTCTTAACAGAGAAGAATTTCCTCCTTGGAGCCTCTCCTAGTTTTCCTTCCATATCCATGTAGATGCTACTGAGCTCTGGCTTGTGAGCCCTGCCTCTGGATCCTCATCCAGGAACAACATTTGCTCCCATGGATTCTCCTCATCAATGACAAATCTAATTATATGATAAACTTTCCTGTTTTCTTGTTCGTACCATCAGTTAAAAGGGAGTCAGTTTAGCCAGATTGGTTTCATTAAGAAAATCTCTCAATATGTGTAGTAGAATTTGAGGAGCCAATATAAATATAAATAAGTTATATAACCACTAATCAATATTTGTTCACGTGAATTCTCAATTTTTATCTCATATTTAAGAGATATTCATAATTTTCTTCTCAGTGTATATTAACAATTGAAAATTTTAAGACTCAAAAATGTATTGATTTGGTCACAGTCATACAGTAAACAAATGGGAGAGTATAATTCAAATTAAGGTTTATGGATTCTTGCTCTAATGCTCATTTTTCCCCCAGTGTGGCCTTTGATCATGAAAATAAAATACAACAATCATTTATATTCTGAATTCCCCCTAATTTTTTAAAGATTTTAATACATAGGTAGAAAATATTATGAAGCCAGCAAATGTGAAGGTGTCTTTACTTCCCCATATACTTGAAAGGCAATTGGACTTGGAATAAAATTTACATTCACAATATTTTTCTCCTCAAACCGGCAGAGTTGCTGTACTGCCAACTAATATATGATATGTTATATTAGAGAAATGCTCTAACCCAGTGCAATATTCATTTATTTGTTAGTAACTAACTGAAGTGGCAATTTATGTAATTCCTATTTGAATATAAATCTGCTATAATTCGCCTTGCACATTTTTATCTCTCCCTTTCATTCTCCTACATTTTCTATTGCTGATAAAATTATTTTTAAAATGATCTTTATATTTTCAAATACCTCCCTTATTAATATTTCACAGTTTTCCCATCATCTTATGTTGTCTATTCCTTTTCATGGAGATCTTATTTATTTTCATCCTTTCTATTTTCTTATATTTTCTTCTGGTTCTGCTAGGAAAAACAAAGAGATTTATGCTTCACAATACCAACAAATATGCCATGGTTTTTAAAATATTTAAATGCCACATATAAATTTGTTTCTTTTCTTTCAAAAAGAAAGAGAATACATAAAAAATAGATGCTAATGGAAAAGTTGTTTTTTAACATCATTTCCCTTGGTCATATTCCTTGCCCAGTTGAAGGTGATTGAACTAATTCATCATATTAATATATCAGGATAACGAATAACAAAATAACATTTTTTTCCAAATGCAGAGTCTTACAGCCATTCACCTAATGGTGTTCCATTAGAAAGGGATAATATTGATTAATTTTCTCATCCTGACTTTCCACATTCTGAATAAATGTAATATAATTAGTCCTATAACAGAAATATCAGCTACCAACAGGCCCTTCATATACATATTACCTCCTACCTATAACATTTTGAGCCAGGGGGTGGGGTGGGGCACGGGCCTCTGGAGCGCTCAGAGGACAAGTAAAGCCATTTCTTTGTCTTTGCACTTTAAATAATATTCTACTACTCAGACTTCTTCATTAATATTTATTTCAGAGAGTCTTCATATGAAATTTAGTTGAATATTTTTTCAGCAAATAAACCTCAATTATATATGTAAAATCACCGTTTACTCCTCTATTATTACAGAATGTTAATAAGTTCTCTGGTTGCCATGTATAATGAACACAAGCAAATTATGATTAAAATTCACCTTCAGCCTCAGAAGTGACTATTCAACATAACGGTGACACTCTCTTTAGTTCAGAATATTTTTAATACAGAAATGCCCCTACACAAACAAATTGTCACATGTGAATTTATTACTTGAGTCATAACTGTCCACCTCAAGATTTTTGACATTTATTTATTAAGGGAGTTGATTACAATGATCTTAGAGCTTATAGAGCTTTCTAATTACAACTCTACTTTTACTTTTGCATAAAGATGTTTAGCATAGTGAGTAGGGAAAATCAATTACATTTTTCCTCCGATAATAACTTTGGACACCATACCTTTTTCATGGTCTTTTTCATCTCTGTATTTCTCAAAGTATAGATTATGGGATTGAACATTGGTGCAATGATGGTGTAAAGTAGTGCAAATATTTTATCCTCAGGGAAAGTGATAGGTGGTCTAAGGTAGGCAAAGATTGAAGGTCCAAAAAATAAGACAACCACAGTGATGTGAGACCCACAGGTAGACAAGGCTTTGCGTCTTCCTTCAGCTGAGTGATTTCTTATGGAGAATAATATAATGACATAAGAACCAAACAAGAGGACAAAGGTTACCAAAGCAACCATTCCCGAATTGGCAACCACAAGAACACCAGTGATATAGGTATCTGTACAGGCAACTTTCAGTAAAGGGAAAATATCACAATAGTAGTTATCAATTTCATTGGGGCCACAAAAGGGCAACCAAATTATCATAGAAAATTGGGAGCAAGAATGGACAGCCCCACCAGCCCAAGCAGCTAAAACTAGGAAACTGCATCTTGTCTTATTCATGATAATCATGTAGTGGAGAGGTTTGCAAATGGCCACACAACGATCAAAGGCCATGACTGTAAGGATGAAGATTTCAATCATTCCAAAGAAGTGCATGGAAAAGACCTGTAACATGCAATCACCGTAGGAGATAGTTTTTGTCC
This sequence comes from Chaetophractus vellerosus, assembly GCA_004027955.1. Classification (NCBI taxonomy): domain Eukaryota; kingdom Metazoa; phylum Chordata; class Mammalia; order Cingulata; family Chlamyphoridae; genus Chaetophractus; species Chaetophractus vellerosus. The sequence continues at coordinate 10,202 of PVKH010003741.1, forward strand.
CCACTAACAAGTCACCAATCAGTTTGGGTGTAACACTAGAAGTATAGCAGATGTCCATACAGGATAAATGGCTGAGGAAATAGTACATGGGTTGTTGAAGCAGAAGGCTTTGCCGAATGGACACAAGGATCAGAAGGTTTCCCACCAAGAGGACAATATAACAAAATAAGAAGAGCACAAAGCAAAAGATTTGTGTGTTGTTATCATAAGAAAGCCCCAACAGAATGAATTCGGAAATGTTCCTCTGAATTTCCATATATAACATTTTTCTATATAATGCACTAATAATTATATCCTAGGGAAAAAAGAAAACATGCATTTGGATGAAATGTTTATAGTATGATCATAAATATATAAAAGTTCTCAACAGATCATGCATGTAAAATCGTGAATTATTTCTGAATATATTTGCTCTTGGGAATCACAGCTGAATTTTTCTAATAGTTTTTATCTTTCCAAAGACTCTGTTATGTTGATGACACTAAAGATCATATTATTCAGTTTTGAAAATATAACTACTTCCAAAGGATAACATGTTCTATTACTATTATGTATAATATTTATATAGTAATGAACATTAATTTAACAATGCAGGGAATTCATTTTAAGGTTAATTTTCTAAGGCATTTTTTTTCATAGCAGAGTTTTCCTTTTATGTCATGCTCCCTTCCCCCAGCATGATATGGATCACCTCCCAGAATTTTCTACACGCGTATAGTCAAGAAATGAAGTGTATAACACAATGAATCGCATGGTGGAAGGTGGACTGTGGTCACCAGAACAAATATAAAATTTTCTCATGAACTAAAACAAGGATATAATACTAACACAGGGAGTCATTAACTAGTGAGTTGGGGGGAAAATAATGGCTATGGTTAGTAGTAATATTTTGAAAATGCTCATAGTTTGTAACAGTTGTTTCACAATAATGCAAGGGGTTGGTCATGTATGGGAGCACTGTATTATGATATGCATGTTTGTTTTTTAAGTTCACAACTTATACTGTATACTTACTGTTTATGGATGTTGATGCATGAATGATAAACTTCAATTTAGAAAGTTTTTTTAAAATGCCTAATTTGTGAGCTGCTTGATTTGCATTGGGGTTAGGGTTCTACAAATAGGAAAGTAGACTGAAAGCCAGATTTGGTAAACCAATCTTGCTGACAGTGTTACAAGACAAACTACTTTGGAAATACATATAGAAAACAGTAAAATTTTTGTCAATGACTGATAATGGAGAAAAATAATTTAAAAAAATTTATTTCCTTTTTGCATTTTAGTGAGAAAGAGATATATGGGTGCAATTAATGTTGCAAATAAGTTTAAAAGTACTAACTGAAATGCACACATATGTTGAATTCAGCACAATTTACAGGTTCTGTTAGAATAAATTATAGGAACCAAAAGTTAAAAGAGGTGATGTTACTTAATGTAACTGTAAGATAAATATTGTGTTCAGGAGATATACAATTGCATCCTGTTGCATGAGTTATATAGACATTTGGTTATATTATTTTCTTGATAATCAGGACAGGACTTCCACAAAGGCAATTGTAGATGTACTTCAGAGAAGCTGCTCTTCTGTGTGCTATTCTCCCCCAGAGGTTTTAACTTAGGTAAGATGAGGTGGGTTTTCCACCTTACTCTTAGATATGGTGTTTTTGCCAAACCTGTGTCCCCCAGACAAAATTTTAATTATTCAGAACTTTTTGAAGCAAGACTATGTATAGATTAACAAATCCAATATCTCCAAATTGTGAAGCTGTATTATTGGTAATACCTGAGCTGATTTTAGATTGTAAAAAGATATGACTTTAAAACAAGAGCATTTTTTTAAACTTTCATTGCATTTAACTCATAAATGGAGAAGGAAGGCAGAATGAATTGAAAATATAAGTGGGAGTTACAAATGCAATATAGAAAGAATTAGAAATGGTGAGAATTAGATAACGTGGATGATAAACCATAGTAAATTAAGCTCTGCTTATACACCAGTATACTTTTGATGATACAGAGAGAATATTGACCATCTAGATGTTTCCAATATCCAGATGTTTGACATCTGGTGAAATGATGTGCCTGAAGTATGGCTAATTTTTTGTTCTTTTTCATTTTTGCTATGTAACTTTTATATAGAAATTGTCTTCACATCTAAAAAGCTGTTCCACATTAGTAGAGAATGAAAATCATCCATAATTCATTTAGACAATTTCTACACCTTATTCCCAACAAAACTTTAGGCAATTTAATTTCTATTACTCATTTGTGATTACATTTTTGCAAGGAATAAATAGGATTATTTGAATTTTTCCATTCACATTAGCTGTTCTTAGTCGTAGTATTCTTTGGAACTCTCTAAATTTGAATTTCAACTTCTATTAAACTGCATTTAGATACATATTGAGGGAATCATGACGTTATGATAAGAAATCTCCTGTTAGGTGAGGTGCTACATGATCCCTGATTATACAACTTTTTCTTATCCTCTTCTTTCTTTGAATGAAAGGGTTAGGATTTAATTTGTCTTGCAAACAATCATACACATCCACAATCAAATCTTATGATGAAATAAAAACAAAACAAAACTTCAAAACAGATCTTAGGAAGGCAAACAGGACAAACTTCAATGTGGATTATCATTGGTTAGTAATGGGGAATTTCTGGCTACTGTATATTATATTACTATCCTGGTTGTTTTGGTCTTTGAATTGTACTTTGCATTGTGATTTTATTTTATTTTATTTTTAATCATTGAAGTTGTGAGTTTACATAAAAATCACACAAAAAATATAGATATTCCATATAAACCCCTATTATAAAAACTTGTATTGGTATTACATGTGTTATAATTTATGAGAAAATATTATTATAACTGTACTAACTGCAGTTCTTAGCTTAAATTAGAATTCACTGTGATGTAGTCTTTTTTTAAATTATTTTTACTTTAGTAACACTTATACATTATAAAATTTCCCTTTTTAACCACATTTACATATATAATTCAGTGCTCTTATGTTCAAATGTTGTGCTACCATTAAGCAGAAATGTGAATTACACAGTTTTAGTATTGTTTATCAATTCTGTTTGATACTTATAATGAACTCTCAACATTGTACAACTGGATTCTCCTATAGGTCAAGTACTGACACAAAAATCACATTTGTACTGGTGATATCAGCATGTACCTTACATAAATGTATCTTACCTGATTCTGATTAAGTAGACAATTTCGGGATAAAGGTCTTTTGAAAGGTGAGAATGTCTTCAAAGATTGGGAGCTGGAATAGCACTGACAATCTGAAGATTTCCATTGTTTTAAGTGCATAAAATCCAAAAGCTCAAACCCTGTGGATAATATACCGTCGAAACTAAACATTGTAAAATAATGTTTTTGTTCTTTCTCAAACTGTTATATGTCACATTTCATAACTTATTGGCTTAAATTAATAGAAGGAAAGCTAAATCAATAATAACACAGGTGATTACCTGCACATCAATTCTGGATGGCCTTCACGATAGGTTCAAGTTGCTCAGGAAAATGTTTTGGTCACAGATTGACCCCTCATTTACACAAAATGTAAGGCTGTAAATGAATGGTTCAAACAAATCTAGGTCAATTCTCAGAAAACTTCTTCAGTGTTTCATTCCATACATTTCCAGGAAAAAAATTCCAATGTTTATAAAGGAGAGTGATAATTTAGTTACCCCTGACACCTTCCTGGATTCCCAGAGAAGTATGTATTCAGTCCACAGGAGAGTGGTCTACGATGTTAAATGCTGATGCATCTCCTTAACACTTAATCATATACAAAAGGAAACAAAAACTCTCTGAATAATCTGTTAATGCTGTATGTGCATATATGCCTTGTGAGTCATGTCTTACATGCTTATGGCTGAAAGAAATAGGCTCTGGAAGAGCCAAATATGAACTAAGAGGAAAACAAAAGAATTTTTATGATGCTGAAAGTTATAACTTGTTTTCCCAGAAGCAATTCTTAAAAGATTCTCACCAAACAATCCTAACCAGTTGTTGAAGGTTATATTCCTCAGTCCTCCTGGGAATTTTTAGTCTGAAATTTGTTTTCCAATTTTGCATTAGTCAGGCTCCAGGCAGTGTCTCTAGAGAAGAGTACTGTTATTCAGACCCAGAGAAACTCAGTAAATTCTGCCAGCTCTAGCTACTTTCCTCCTCTAAAGAACAAAAACGGAATAAAGCAAATATATGTGAAGTGTCAGTTAAAAATTAAGTCCATTATGCTTCCCCACTGTTCTCCTGGACCATTAGTCATACCTAAAAGCAACAAACTGTCTTTGCTGAAATGGAGGATGTTTTAATTTGATAGGCTGCTGAAAGCAGATACTGTGAAATGGGTTGGCTTTTAACAACAGGAATTTTTTAGCTTGCAGTTTTGTGGCTGACAAAATGTCCAAATAAAACCATTATCAAAATGATGCTTTCTTCCTGAAGACTGGCTGCCAGCAATCATTGGGACCTCTGCCACATGGCAAGGTACATGACAGCAGTGTCTGATGGTCTTTCCCTTCTCTTCCAGGTTTCCTTGCTTTCAGCTTCTTGCTTCTGTAGCTTTTCTCTCTCTTTGTTTGAGTTTCATTCTCTTATAAAGGAATCCAGTAAGATTAAGACCCCTTATGAATGAGGTGGATCATACCTTAACTAAAGTAGTATTATCACAAGATCCTACTTAAAATGGTTCCACACACACGGGAATGGATAAACTTTAAGAACATGCTTTTCTGAGGTATTCACAGTTGGAAACCACTGTACTACATCTATTAGACCCCCAAAAGACATGTTGTTTCCATATTCAAAATACATTCCTTCCATCATAAGTTTCCAAAGGCCTTAAATCATTTCAGAAACAATGTTTAGTGCAAAGTCTCATCAAAATCAGTTATAGGTGTGGTCTGTCCTGGGGCAAAATTTCCTTCCATCCATGGACCTGTCAATCTTGGAGAACAAGTTATCTGCTTCTAATATACAGAGGAGGAACAGGACAGGATAAACATTTCCATTCCCATAGGGAGAAATTGGAAGGAAAACAGGGGTCACAGGTCCCATACAACTCTGAAATCTTGCTGGGCATACTCCATCAGAGTTGAAAATCTTAAAGTCATCTGCAGAATGGTGTTTTGTCCTCCAGGCAGATGGAGCAGTGGCCATGCTCTCCCCAAACACTGGGATGAAGGCTCCAGCTTCTCAGAACACAGGGGTGACAGAAATCCAAGTAATAGGCTCCACCCTCTGAGAAAATTGAGGTGGCAGCAAGACTCTTCACAATCTCCACAGCTTAAGCTCAACCCCCTCAAAACAGTTGGGAGGTGGCCAGACTCTCCTCAACCCCTGGGGACTATGCCCCGCCCTCTCTGAAGACTGAGGTGGCACCATTGTTCTTGGTGCCAATGGGCTGGAAGGCCCATCCTCCCAAGTGCCAAGGCAGACTCATCCTTTCTACAGAAGAGTCCACTCTTCTTCCAAGAAGATGTCTTTGATCCAGTTCTCAGTTTCTATGGCCATGCCCTTGAAGTAATTTTCTTTAAATCTGTACCTTTTCTTTCCCTTTTAGTCAGGTTGTCAGTGGTGACATTCACAGAGATCTCACAAAATACTTGTCGGTTTCACATGTAGTGCACACAAGTCCAAAGCATCAGACAAAAATTCTGTCCACAAATCTTTCCTGTATAATTAATTGCATTTCCAGTTCTGACTTGCACTAAAGTGGCTGACATGTTCACTGAAACCCTAAGATGGAGCACTATTCTCTGGGGACTCACTTTCTAGAAACTCAGAATTTTCCAGACCATAAATGTCTGGTTTCTTTGTGCCTGGGAGTTCATTTCTCAGCTCATCCCTTTCTTCTCACATTTTACTCTAAGCTGCAAGGAGAAACCAGGCTGCACTTTTCACATTTAGTTTGGAAGTCTCAGCTAAATATCACATTTGTCACTTACAAATTCTGCAATCCATCCAATATCAGGGATCAAGTTTTCTAAATTCTTTGCCACTTTAAAACAAGGATTGCCTTTTTGTCAATTTGCAGTTACACATTTATCATTTCTCTCATGCCTCATTGGAAATAACTTTAGTGTCCATATTTCTACTAACAGCCTCTTCAAAGCAATCTAGGCCTTTTCTATCAAGCTGTTCACAATTCTTCCAGCATCTCCCATTACCCAATTACAAAACCTTTTGCAGATTCTGGGTATTTGCAACGGCAACACCCTACTCTTCTGGTACCAAAATGTGTTTCAGTTTGCTAGGCTGCTGAAAGCAGATACCATTGAGAGAAATAGAACAAAGGGTTGTCTCTTCTCAAACTGAATTCCCTGTTTCTGCTTATATAACGTTCTCACGTTCTTGTTCGAGTTTCAATCGCAACAAGTTAAGCCCCACATTTCCACATGTAACTCACATAACTCACTTCACCAAAATCCATGTCAGTAAAAGGGGATGAACCCAGATACTGGAGACGTGCTCCCATACTCTCCCTAAAAAGACAATAAAGCCTTGCATCGCTCCATGATAGGCTTAGTTTTCAAGCTTAAGATTGTAAGCCCATAGTCCCCAGCCAATAGGGAAATGGGTGCACTAACCGTGCACACTTACCCCACTTCCATTAGCCTGGGTGTGAGCCCTGTCTCATGAGAAAGAAATAAATTCCTGCTGTCTCTGGTTTAATTTTCTATCTTCAAACTTTCATTTTGAGTAAGCGTTCACCATTCCACTCACCATGAAATGGGCTGGGTTTTAACAATGGGAATTCTTTAGCTTACAGTTTTGAGGCTGAGAAAAATGTCCAAAGCAAGTCATCACTATGGTGATACTTTCTTCTGAAACAGATCCTTGCATCCTTTGCCACCTGGCAAGGTACATGATAGTTTTATCTGATGGTCTTTCCCTTCTGTTCCAGGTTTCCTTGCTTTCAGCTTCTTGCTTCTGTTGCTTATTTCTCTGTTTTAATTTCATTCTCTTATAAAAGACTCCAGTAAAAGGATTAAGATTTATCCTGAATGAGGTAGACTTCTGATATAGGTGGCTTCCAGAGTTTATTAAGTCCGAAGGTCGGGTATCCAGTTGGCTTAAAGTTGGGAGGTGCTGGATACCTCTAGGTTCTTGGCTATGTAACATAAAAGAATTTATGTTTAGTTACACCAGTAAAAAGAGTTTATTGAGAAATGAAAGGACAGATTTATGCATCCAAGATGCAGGCTCCTCTAGGCAAGAGAGAGAATTTGGGGTTAGGGGGCAATATTTATTAAGCCATTATTCATTCCTCCTCTTTCCTAATGTTGGGGGATTAGCCCCAGCTGTTTGCTGTTCTGATTGGATACCGCACCTGTTAGTACTCCAGGCCAATGATGAGGCCTTTTGTTTGGGGTTACCCGGGGCTTCCCCTTGACCCCGGAAAGACTTCCAGGTGGGACCTTGGGGTCTTTCCGGCTTTATTCTTGGCAGCAGCCTTTCCCTCAGGGGCTTTCTGGGTGGAGTGGTTCCATGGCCATGTTTTCTGCCAGCTGGGACCCAAATCTTCTCTTTCCCTATGCTAACCTGCCTCAGGGCTAGATGTCCATGCAAGAGAGGAAGGTTTTTTTCAGATGTGACAGATGCCCAAGAGTCAATGCTTTTCAGTTTTGGTGCAGTAGGAATGGTCAGAAGAACTAGGTTTGATCCTTTCCACCATAGATCAAGGGAATGTGTTTTCAGGTGATGTTTCCAATATACCCAGTATCTGGGATGTACTGGGAGGTAGTGTGTCCCTGGTGGACCATTAGAGAGAGACTCAGAAAAGGTTTTGTGCAACTCATTTGTCACTTGGGACAATATCTGGCTGTAAGCATAGAGGGTGGCTTGAGACTCTGCTTCTTGGATCCATGGAAAAAGTGGCTTTTGTCTTCCAGTGACTATTTCATAAGGGGACAGCTTATGTGGCCCAAAAGGTCTTCCTCAGTGGTTCATAAAGACTAGAGGCAGGACTTTTGTGCAGGGCAGAGAAAACATTTTTAACTTTGAATTTGCTTCCACACAGGTTTTATTTACTACCCTCTACACATTCTTACACTTAATAGTAGAGTGGAAATAAATAATGAATACCACAGTGAGTATAAAGATGAAGAATCAGGACTTGAGTTGCTCCAGGTTTGTGATCTGTGTGACCACATGGAGTTTTTATTTGGATTTAAAACTTAAAACAGTAAAACATTATAAATTCTGAGGTAAACATTTTTGCTTGATAGTGACAAATATTAGTTCATACATGAAATATATTACTGAATTTCAATATCTTTAAAATTTTGTGAATCCCTTTCAATAAAATTAATTAATAATATATCTTTAAAATGGAAATATAACCTTTATACTTGATAATTATTCAGGGGCAATAATGATTGTTCATGATTTTATATGATTATTGCTGAAAATATTTTGTCATATATAGAAGTAAAGTATTTAAAATAATCTGCTTCTAGTGTCAAATACACTCAGTTTGCCACTTAATGTCAGTTAATTTTAAACTCAGAACATCCTTTGAAGTAAACATTTATTCACAGTTGAAAGATTAATAAATAAAAAAGCTTATAGTGAAGCAACTTGGTCAACATCTCAAAATTAAAATTTGATATGATCAGATTTTACACCATGTTTAACCTGACATCAAAGCTGAGTCTCATCCATGGTTGTGAATTCTGCATCAGAAAATTAAAAATGGGTCAATTTATGGCCAATTCTAAATACAACACAAATGAAATACAGTTAGATTTTATTTCAAGTTTGGTTGGACATCAAGCACGTCTTCTGAAGTGGAAGGCAATATAACCAAAATTGTCTTTTAGAAAATTGTTCTTTTCATGCCTCAAGTTAATCTTTGGTCTAGTTGGACTTTAGAGTGTACATTAAAATCTGAATTCTTGACATTTTCTGGGTGAGATTGAGTGACTAGAAGTAGGCCAGCACACATACATTGAAAAATCTAGAAAAGAAGGGAAAACATAGAGAAATTTTCTGCTTAATGTAGTGGAGAGCTAATGAGGGAATGAGAATTATAAGGAATAAACCTCAGAAGGGGGAGTAATTCAGAGAGGTGAGCTGATGTCCAGCAGGCAGCTGAGGATCCAGGATACATATACATTGAGAGCCTCTGCTAGGAGTTAGAGGAATCAGATATTTGGTAACAGATTTGGGGGACTCAATGACAAACCAGTTTTGCCCTAAGAACATTTGTCAAAAATTGAGGACACATAGGATAAACATGAGAGAAAGACTTAAAATAATAATTTGTAGTATAAAATATCTGTCTACCTTTTTTCTCTTAGAGTAAGGTTTTTGAAATATATCTTGTTTTTGCATACACCAGTAATTTCTTCCTTTTTTTACTGAGTAGTATCCCATCATATGGATAGTTTGTTTATTCATTCACCTGTAGATGGACATTTGAATTGATTCCAATTTGTGTCTGTAAGGAATATACTGCTATGAGCATTCATGTACATGTCTTTATGTAGACGTATGTTTTTATTTCTCTTGGATAGATGCCTTAGACTGGAATTGCTTTATCATATAGCAAGCATATGTTAAATTAACTATTTTTAAAGTGCTGTATCATTTTACATTTTCACCACTAATGCATGAGGGTTCCAGTTCCTCCACAACTTCATCAATATTTGGCATTCTCAATCCTTTCAACTTTAGCATAGGGTTGTTCATAATGTTCTCTTAAGGTCGTTGTACCTCCTATAGGGGCAATAGTAGTATTACAACATTCATTTCTGATTCAATATTTATAACTTTGTTTTTGTTGTTTCTTCATCTTGTTGTATTGAGTAGGACTTCCAGAATAATATTGAATAATACTTATTCAAACTGGTGATAATAAATTTCACTACTTGTTCTCAATTTCAAAAGAATAACTTTTAGTATTTCTCCATTCAGTAAAGCCAAGTCTAAAATTTTCTGGAGGTAATATTTTTAAAATTGAGATTGTGATTAAGTTGTAATAAGTCAACTGTTAGTGTGTTGATATATTTTTCTCCTTTAACACATTTAAAATTTACTCAGTAAATTTCCCTCTAGTATCAAGACCATTTGATAAATATCTAAATATCTAAATATCTTCTGCATCCTATTAGGATTTCTTTTTTGGGCTATTAGTTTTATAGAACCTTGCTTTTTAATTGCAGTATATTTGAGATTTTTCAGTTAAGTTTATAATACTGATTTTAATGGAATCGTAGTTAGATAAGTCATTCTATATGGTGCAGGGTTTATTTTTACATTTGGTGACAATTAATTTGTGACATAAATATGAATTATTTTATATAAACCATGTGCACTCTTAAGTTGTATGATATAGTGTTGCATACATGAAAATTAGTGTTGGTTTTTTTTGGATCGATTCCTATATATTCTTATATAACCACACAAATATAGAATTTTTAACTGTTTCTGCTTGTAAATTCTCTCAGTATTTAATGGTCTTAAGAATGGATAATGACTCTTGCTTTAAATTTTATTTTGTCAAATAAACAAAACTGCTTCAAATGCTAGTATATATCCCTGCACTTTCCACTCATTTCAAATTTTTGTATCCTTATGTTTAAGGTGTGTCTTTTGTAAAAGCCCATTACTATTTTAATCCACTTTGATAACATTTGTTTTCCTACTAGAGAATTTAGCCCATTGTGTTGATGTTATCTTAATTGTATATTTGAATTGACTTTTATCATATTTTTCCCTCCGTTTTTCCCAATATTACTGTTTCTTCCATCCTTCATTAACTTTAATTTGCATTGGCCTTAATAATTTTTCTCAATATACCTTATTTATTTATCTATCTAACATATCATCTATCTACTACTGTGCTGTGGATACTCAAGAAATTATGTCTGTATATTAAGTGTCAACAAGTCTGAATTTGATTATTTCCTTTATTTTCTTACTGAACAATGCAGGCTACCTAGAATACTTTAATTTTGATCACTCTCTTTCACCTTTTATGATTCTGTGTCCAGGATTTTTGTTCTCTATCTTCTATGTTTTATGGTTATTTTTTATCAAAATGTGTAGGCTTACACTTAAAGCTATCATTTCTTTATTCCAGTTGTTTCTTGGATCTTATAATTTCCTTTTTGGAACATCTACCTTTTTCATAAAAAATTTTAAAAAACCTCTTCACAAGTTCTTTTTTTTATTATTAATCAAACTTTATTTCAAATTCAAAAAATAAATTAATAGACAAACGGCAGCTCAACAAGTTATGAAAGCATTAATCCTAAAAAGTTCTGTCCAGGCACTTTTATCTCATGTAATTCCAACAACTAACTCAATTGTTCCTCCAGTTGTTCAGAATGATACACAGATGAACACAGATTAGTTAAATGACATAGTCAAGGTCCCCTTTTTAAGGAAAAAAATGAAGAAGAGAAAAAAATGCTTGATCATATTCATGTCCCACAAAACCAAATTCCATATGTTTTGTTTGACATTTTGCATTAATATAGTACCTTCTTTGCTTTTGCTATCAAAACATTACAATGTTTTTGTTAACTACAGTTTATAAATTACATTAATTATATTTTCCAATGTATCACCACATTCTTAATTCACAAATTCTTTAACAAGATGCGTTTATACTGAGCTCCTGCCTGCTTATGTTGATTCTCCTTTTCTTACTGAAATCTCTTTTTGCCCTAGTTTAAACAAACAAAGTAGAATTCAATGGTCACCATTTCTTTCAGCACTTTGATGATAAGGCTCAATTTCTTTTGGATTCTACTTTTGCTGTGTTTTAATTTTTGTTAATTAGAAGTAGTATTCTCCATGGCTCTTTTTAAGAGCACATCTTTTCCTTTATTGTGGATATTTTCTAAAGATATTTTCATCAGTCTTGGAATTTGTCACTTATTATTACTTTAAATATCTCTTTGCACTAATATATTAATCCTGGAGTCTAACAGACACATGTTGTTCCTTTTTACTCCATTCCCAATGTCACCTAAACTCTCATTGATTTTTCCATCTCCTTGTGTCTCTCTTCTGTGTCCTGAGTGATTTGCTAATAGCTAAATTTCAGCTCACTGCTTCTTTCTTCAGGTATAATTAATCTGTTATATACATTGAGTGTCTAATTAAAATATTCTTTTTTCTAATTCTTGAAGTAATTTTTTATAATTATTTTTATTAGTGTGGATTATTTTCAGACTCTCTTATTCCTACATTATGATTATAAAATTATTATTATTTTTATATAATAAATGTATTCATGTCATATTTTGTTTCTAACTGCAAAAAATACAGTCTTTGTCTTACTCTGTAATCTGCTCTTTCTATCCCAATTATATCAGTAATTTGTTATTGTGAGGTAAAATAATTAAATGTGCTCTTTCATTTTACATTTTCTATCCAAACATATTAATTCCTGCAATAACACAGAAATAGTATCCCCAGGAAAGATCTTATTTTCTATGCTGTGTTTGTGTACATGTATGTGTTTGGGTGTGTATGTGAGGCAATTTAGTGTTAGCATGAGTTCATGGCATCCCTTCCTTACCTGCTTTTCCACCACCCCTAAATCATATATGAGGCTCACAAAGTTCAGTTTTTCTTCTGAGGATCCCAAAACAAAATTTTTCCTCATTTTACTTAATATGAAAGCAAGTTTCTATTATATAACATTTCCCAGGAGTGATTACTTATCTGCTAATCTTGCTAACATCATGTAATATTCTATCTGTGGGAATTTTTCTGCACTCCCTCATGTATACTGTCTTTCTAAGTGCTTTCCTGTTTTTGTCTATGATTGACAGGCTGGTTGACATTAATCAGTGTATCCCATACTCCATAGCATGGGTTTTAGAAGTACCAGAAGTTTATCATATTTCTAAGTCTTTGTTTTCCATCCAACCTAGTGTTTTTGTATGGACAATTCATTTTCTCCACATGATATATCTTTCTTTTAGACCAGCAATATATTGTAAAACAGTATTAACAAAAGAACATGACCAATATAATAAAAATTTAAGCAATTTCAATATAAACTATGTTTTAAAAAACAATAAAGACATATATCCTCTAAAAGGCAAGTTTCAACACGGGCTCAGCAACCCTACTTATAAAAGCTCTGGGGTGGTTTGGAGTTATGCAGCCTCAAAAATATTTTGTTAATCTTAAATTATGTGGGTGTAAACCCTAGTAAATAAGACTTTTAATGAAGTTACCTTAGTTAAGGTGTGGCCCTAGTGAATCAGGGTGGGTTTGAATCCTATTTCTGGAGGCCTTATAGAGAAGGCCAAAGGGGTAGTTACAGGGGACCAGCCAGCTGCTGAAAGTCAATGGAACCAAGCAGGGAAAAGAGAAAATGCTGCCATATGCACTGCTGAGTGATGGAAAAGCCAAGGATTACCAAAGATTGCTGGCCAACCAGAAGATACTGACCCTGGGTGGAAGCAAGTCTTCTCACATCTGAAACCATGAACCATTAAATTTCCATTGCTAAGCCAACCTAAGTTGAGTTGGCTTTGGTTTTATTTTAGCAGCCAGGAAATTAAAACAAGCCTTAATTGGGAAAGTACCCAAACATCTATCCCCCCCAAAATTTTAATTGTCATATATTCGTGCAAGAAGATACTATACGTCAATGAAAATAACCATTCAGAAACTATATAAAACATCAAGACACTAAAGCAAAAAATCTATATGATTCCTTTTCTATAAAGTCCAAAAAAAAGCCAAACTAAACTATGATTTTAGAAATGAAGATAGTGGTCACCTTTGAAAGGAAGTGATCATAAAGAAGCATGTGGAGGATTTCTGTCTGCCCTGCTGGTAATTTCTCATTTCCAAACTGGGTGCTAATTACATGAAAGTTCTTAATTGTGAAAATTCATGAGCTGTATATATATTTATAAAATGTACAATTTTCCATTTTTATAATTCAGTAAAAAGTTTAAAAAATAGAAGGCAATGTTTTATTCAGTTTCTTTGCATTTTACAATTGAGGATGTATAATCTAGTATATCTTTCTTTTTTCGCTACAGTGCCAAATAAGAGAAATAATCCTTTATTTTTAAGAAATTGCCTCATTATTTAATAACATATGAACATAACCATCATGGTTATAATAAAAGAAGGAAAGTATAAATAACAATTCCCGATATGGTGATAGTGTAGAAGCATAAAACAACAAGGGGGAAATGATTCCTGCTTGCTGATTTCTC
>PVKH010003742.1:0-24429 GCA_004027955.1 Chaetophractus vellerosus
TTAAAAAAAAAAAAAAAGAAGAAAATCTAGACAGAAGATCAGTAAGGAAGATAGAAAACTTGAATGATACTATAAATCAACTAGACCTAACAGACAAACATTAGAAAACTTCACCCAACAGCAGCAAAATACACATCCTTTCTCATGCATGTGGATCATTATCTAGCATAGACTATATATTAGGTCACAAAACAAGTCTCAATAAATTCATAAATATTGACATTATACACTGTCTTTTCCAACTACAATGGAAATAAAGCTATACTTCAATAACAGAAGGAGTGCTGGAAAATTCACAAATGCAAAGAATTAAACAACATACTTATAAACAACCATTTGGTCAAAGAAGAAATCTCAAGGAAAATTAAAAAAAAAATAGAGACAAATGAAAATGAAAACAGAACATACTAAAACTTACCAGATGAAGCCATGGCAGTGCTGAGAGGGAAATTTATAGCTCCAAATGCTTATTAAAAAAGAAGAAATATTTCAAACCAGATACGTAACCTTACAACTAGAGGAACTAGAAAAAGAAGAGGAGACTAAACCCAGAGTGAACAGAGGAAGGAAATAACAAAGATTAGAGAAGAGCTAAATGAAATAGAGAATTATAAACAATAGATCATGGACGGCCCAAAACCTCCCCTTTCAACCATGTTTGCACTCATACTTAGGTGCTGTTAATTACACTCATATTGCTGCACCACTATCACTTCTGCCATTTCCAAACCATTACTGTCAACCTAATTATAAATTCTGCTCTTTTGGTATAATTTTTTTTGGTAAATCTAAATCTTCTCTAAAAATAAAGATTATATTAAAAAAGAGAGAATCAGAAGAACCAAAATGTTTTTTATAAAGATTAATAAAATTGCCAAACTCTAGCTAAACTGAGAAAGGAAAAAGAGAGAGGACACAAATAACTAAAAACAGAAATGAAAGAGGGCATGTTGTTACCAACCTCACAGAAAGAAAAAGCATTATAAGAGGATACCATGAACAGCTGTACATGAAAAAATGAGATGACCCAGATGAAATGGGTGAATTCCTAGAAACACATAAATAACTTCTACTGAAGATCTTATCAGACCAATAACAAGTAAAGAGACTAAATCAGTTATCAAAAACCACCCAACAAGAAAAGCCCAGAAGTTTTTTTACCAAACATTACAAGTAGAATTAACACCAATTCCCTGCTAAAAATCTTCCAAAAAAATGAAGAGAAAGGAAGACTTTCTAACTTATTCTATGAGGCTAACATCACACTAATACCAAAGCCAGATAAAGATGCCACACACAAAAAATTACAAACATCCTTTAGGAATATAAATGTAAAACTCCTCATCAAAATACTAGCAAAATGAATCCAAGAGCACATTAAAAAATTTATACACCATGATAAAGTGAGATTTTTCCTGGATATGCAAGGGTGGTTCAACATAAGAAAATCAATTAATATAATATATCACATTAATAGAATGAAGGGGAAAAAACACGTATGTGATCATCTCAATTGATACAGAAAAGGCATCTGACAAAATCCAGTAATCCTTGATAAAAACACTTAGAAAACTAGGACTAGAATAAAACTTCCTAAATATGAAAAAAAAGGCCTATATGAAAAATCCAGAGATAATATCATACCTAATGGTGAAAGACTGAAAGCTTTCTCTTTATGATCAGGTACAAGAAAAGAAAGCCCACTGTCACCACTGTTATTCAACATTGTATGGAACTTCTAGCCAGAGCAATTAGGCAAGAAAAGGAAATAAAATGCATCCAAATTGAAAAGAAGAACTAAAAGTTTCTCTATCTGTAAACGATTTGATTCTTTCTATATAGTATCCCTGAAAATCCATAACAAAGCTACTAGAGCTAATAAACATTCAACAAAATGGTAGGGTACAAGGTCAATAGGCAACAATCAGTAGTGTTTCTATACTCTAGTAATGAACAATCTGAAGAGGAAATCAAGAAAAAAATTCCATTTCCAACAGCAACTCAAAGAATCAAATATCTAGAAATAAATTTAACCAAGTATGTAAAGGATTTGTATGCGGAAATCACAAAATATTGCTAAAAGAAGACCTAACATGGACTTTCCGTGTTCATAGATTGGAAGGCTAAATACTGTTAAGATGTCAACTTGTACCCAAAGCAAATTATAGATTCAACACAATACCAAATTACAATTCTAATAGCCTTCTTATCAGAAATGGAAAAAAACAATCACCAAATTTACATGGAAGGGAAATGGTTCCCAAAAAGTCAAAACAATCTTAAAAAAAGAATGAAGTTGGAGCACTCACACTTCTTGAATTTAAAACATATTACAAACCTACAGTAATCAAAATAGTGTGGTACTGGCACAAGGACAGACATTTAGACCAATGAAATAAAATCAACAGTTTGGAAATAAACCATCACAACTATGGCCAATAGATTTTTTATTAAGTCCGCTCAATGGGGAAAAAATTTCTCTTCAACAAGTAGTGCTGGCAAAACCAGATATCCATATACAAAAGGATGAAGGTGTACCTCCTATCTCACACCACATATAAAAATTAATTCAAAATGGATAAAATACTCAAATATGAGAAACAAAACTACATAACTTCTAGAAGAACACACCCAGAAGCATCTTCAGGACCTCATGTTAGACAATGGTTTCTTAGACTTTACACAAAAAGCATGAGCATCAAAGAAAAAAGAATGGTGCCTCATCAAAATGAAAAACTTTTGTATATCAAATGACTGCATTATGAAAGCAAAAAGACAGTCTACAGATGGGAGAAAATATTTGGAAACCACATATACAATAAGGTTGTGTTTTTTTTTTTTTCTTTTTTTTTTTTTAGGAGGTACTGGGGATTGAACCTAGGACTTCGTACATGAGAAGCAGGCACTTAACCACTGAGCCACACCCACTTTCCAATTTAATCCTCAAACTTATAAGGTAGATATTTACATAGGAGGGACATGGTAAGGGATTTGCTCAAAGTTATCATAATTTGTAGGTATCAGAAATAATATTCAAATTTCAAGTCCTTCTCTTTCAAGTTTTGTGTTCTTCCACTACATCATGTTTGGAAGCAGAGATAGATGGCAGAAAGGAAATTACACTAGATTTGAAAGTTTCTTTTGGGAAAAAAAATGGAGCAAGAGAGAGTCGGATTATAAAGAAGGTCTTAGAATCACAGAGAAGAGGGAAAATGTAGTAGATCATAGGGAGCCAATATGGTTCTGTAATGGAGTGGAAAAAGGGGTGGTTAAATTATATTAAACTTGGATCTTGGAGTGGTATATGTGATGGAGTGAAGAGTTAAGAAAGTCAGCAGAAAGATGAATAGAAGAGTGCAGTGATACAGTGATGATATGAAACAATTAACCACAGTGGGTACACAGAGGAAAACAAGTGAGCAATATTTTAAAGAAAAAACTGACACTATATATGGGCTGATTAGATACTGGATGACAGGAGAGATGTTAACAAAAAGTATATTCAGCCATTCTTTTAAATAGTGAACACTTCTACCACATATTGAAAGCCATTTGCGTAAAAATTTAAAAAAAAATCAAGCCTCAATACATAGGAAAATCCTGTGGAGCTCATTAAGAAGTCTCGTTTGTATTATGTAACTTTGTCCTCTTCTTTTTAATAATATGATTTGATATCTCATTTACTCTATTAGCAAAATTTATTAAATATCTAGTATGTGCAAACATTTTCCCCAAATACCTACATATTTGCATAATCACTGCTCATTACTCTTTTTAAAATTTATTTATTTATATATCCCTCCCTTGCTGCTTGTTCTTGCTGTGTTCATTTTTGCTTTTGCGTTCTTCTGTGTCTGCTTGTCTCCCGCGGCTGCAGCATCCCACCGAGTCAGCTCACCGGGAGGCGGCCTGCCCTTGCCCGCGGCGGCCTGCCTTCTCGAGGAGGCCTGCCTTCTCGAGGAGGCCCCGGGAACCGAACCTGGGGCCTTCCATGTGGTAAACCAGGGCTCTACCAATTGAGCCACAGCTGGTTCCCAGCTCATTACTCTTTATTTGTTGTGCTTGGATTCCCTTTGTTTCTGCTTTGATATGCTTGCATAGGTGTATATGCAGAAGGATATCTCATACTCTTTGCCTTAGCATCCAGCCTCCCACAAAGAACCTGACTCCTTAACACCTCTAATGTATGTTTCTTCCTTACCACTCCCACTACTCCCATGTTGGACCCTTTACTGGATCTCACTGCAAGTGACTCCTAAAAGTTAGTGTTATCAGCAATCAATCAGGTGGTATCTACCACAAGCAAAGCATAAAATAAAACTGAATAGAGGAGGCAAAAAATAATATATCCTTTGGTTCCTCTCTTTAGGGAGCTTACAGCATAGTTAGGGAAGCTAAATTGCTTTCATATAAAATAATTAGGGAATTAAGATATGATTCTGTTTAACAAGTTGTAATCATTCCATACATTAACATACAATTTTTAATCATGTAAGCAGCCAAATCAGAAATTCAAGTTATATTAAAATGGACAATTTATTTTACTGAATTACCTATATTTTAAAGTAGGTTCACCAGGAGTACTTTTGGCCTGAATTATCTTGATAAAATGTTTCAGTTTTTCTTTGGTTTATTCCCCCTTATTCTATCTCCCTTCAATTCTAGATTCCCAGCAGCCTACCTGTTAGCTATTGCCATTGATCACATTAAGCAGATATCCTCTCTATAGCCAATTCATTTTGTTCTTTGTAGAATAAATGTAAATGATGGATCTTTAAGGTTATACTTGATGTCACTAAAGGTAAAAACTCCTTTTTTTTTTTTTTTTTTAAATGTTCCCTTTTCTCTTTAGTGTAAATCCAAATCATTCTCCAGGCAATTTTTAAAAGATTGACTCAAGAGCAGACTGAGGTTGAGTGTCCTCAAACAACTATGTCCCAAAACTAGTCCTCTATCAGCGGCTGAAGGGCAGCTTAGGCTGCCTGGAGGCCACGGAGCCCAGCATGTAACAATGGCAGGAAAATAGAGTTCCCTTCATTTCTTAATTCACATGCAAGTGAGGTGCCAATCAAGTGCTGACAAGCATGGAGAAACCTAAATCAAAAATGGGTAGAAATACACTTTCAAAAGGACCAGTTTTCACACATTTCTAAGTGATGTTTTTAACGGTGTTTGTGAACACACTACTAGTAACATTAAAAAGGAAATAAAAATAAGACAATATTAATTTTATATCAGCTGATTCAACACTTTAAGATAGACTTTAATGGAATATGTTTATTAAAATTGTTTAATATGTTTTATAGAAAATATGAAGACCCTTAATTTTGGATAAGAAAAGAAATCTGAATGCAAATTGATTTGTCGAGCATTGCAAACAGAAAGGTAGGGTGAGTGGAGGATGGAAAGAGGGCTTTGACAAGAAAAGCCAGCTAAATTCCAAATAAGAGAAAAATTTAAGGTTACTTGGTTTTATCAAAGTGAAATGGCCAACAATGGAAGCAATGGAATCACTTCGTCAAAGTGGCTGGAGAAAGAGATGATGAAAAAGCTCATGGTTTTAAAAATAAAGTTAATTTCTGACAAATGAGCCCGAATTTTTTACAACCAATATAAGCCGCATTATTTGTAGATATCTTTCCAAATTAATTTGGTAAATGCATCTGACTATGATTACTAATTCTATCATATATAGTACAGAATTTCTAAGACAGATATTCAAAGCTTAAATGATGTTTTAATAACTATAACTTTATATATTTGCATTATTTAAAATATATAGAAAAGATATAGTAGGACAGATACACTACTTTCAAAAATTTATCATCAATTCATAAAATAAATAGTTCTTCCCTTTTGCCTTTAATGACTGAATGCTGGAATTGCTACCAGAGCTGTTGTATCAACACCTATTTTTAGGAAAACACAGAAAAGTTTGGAGAGTTGAAAATCTGAGCTGATGAGAATAAAAGCAGTAAAATCATGGTATAACTTATTTCAATATAAACTGTATAATGTTTTTATGAGGTTAGACCTGAACAAGTTCCAAGATTTACTACCATAAAATGAACATTGGTATTGAAAATCTCTCTCTCTGACGATAATGTATTCTTCAGGAAGAATTCAAAATTTTAAGATAGACTTTAATCATAAATTATGTTCCCAGTTTTAAAAAAGAACAATTATTAAGGCATGAAAGTTCTACAACTGTTTTGTACTCTAAATTTAAAAGTAATTTATCTTCAGATATCTAATTGCAGCAGCACATATAATTGTGAACTACCATTTCACACAATTTGAATTTAGTAAATGGTAAGATACATGTCAGATTAGGTCCTAATTTGTACCTGTAATTCAAACAGTAAGCACTATAAATAACTACATTTATTGGGGAAACAGTATTTGTCACACAGTTTGCATTTAAAATAAATTTTCTTGAAAATCATGACCTAGCAAAGAATGTGAACTTATATGACAATGCTATAAAAACAATTTCCAGGGATTCAAACATGACACTATAAATAAAAACTGTTCCATAAGAAAAATGTGTGTTTATACGTGCATGTGTTGAGTCTTTAATCAGTAGTAAAAATTTTTGAGACAACGAAAAAGAATTTAAACTTTACTGCTATCCAAAGGATTTAATGTCTGATGTGTATCACATACTACTGAAACAAAAATCTAAAGCAAAATTTAGGATGTATATATTAATGATCATAATTCAGTTTCTTGTAAAGCTATATCAAAATTTTGAATCCATGTAAAACAATTTCATATGTTACACTTTTGTTGAAAAATCATGAGAGAAAGACTATTTTCCAACATTTTAAACACCATGACTTGCCCCTAACAATATTGGGGTAAGAGGAAAGAATATCATTCAGTTTTAAGCAAGAGAAAACGGTTTAGAAATATTTCAATGTTTTTTATTTTTTGATAATGCTATCTTTTAAAAAGCCTTTTAAAATTAAATTGAAACATATTGGCCTTAAATATCGTAATCAAATTTTGTCAAAAAGTAATGTAAAACTCATCAATGTACAATGCTATTTGTTTACAGGAATTCAATAATTCAGGAACCATTCTTTCTTCAGTTGCCACTATCTCTACACCCCCATTATGTACCCTGATCAAAGTTAGTTCACTACTAAACAACAAATACGGGAAGTTCAGATAATCACCATTAATATTTTAAAACATAAACAAGATATAGTACATTAAATAGACTTCTCAGCCCTGGTGTGGCCTGACAGATATGTGATGTGCCAGTGGTTATATTATATTCCTCCTCCCATGCAAGCACCTCCTGCAGAGTTAGCAGACTACAGAAGCTGACCCTTACTGAGACCATCTTGTCTCTCTGACAAAGCTCCTTTTTAACTTCTTACTTACTGGTTACTTCCTGTGATGGAGAAAAACTTTAGCTCAGCTTGTGATAATTTCACAGGCCCTGAGGACCCTGACCCTAATAGCCTCAAGGTCAGAAGTCAAGTCTTGTTCTGAAACATCTGTGTGCTTTATATTAAAGTGGAACAAAAGTGGAGTAATATCCACCAGTGTGTGACAAGAAGGACAGGCAAAATAGGACTGACACATCGGTCATCTGTTACCCTGGCATCTTAAGTCCATTTAAAAAACTTTCCAAAATTCAGTCAAATTGCACATTTGATATACAAAAGGTTTTAATAAGGTGTCAAAGTAAAAAAATGTGAATTTATGCTTTACAGAAATCTGAAAATTGATTAGTCTTGCAAGTTTTCATGCATATTTTAAGTTATTCCACAGGTCAATGAAATTTCATGTTTTTGAGCAAGTTAACAGCTTATGAAGAAGAAAATAAGCTCTGTGTGTGTGTGTATGTATATATATATAAAGAGAGAGATTGAAAAGATCTACGTAAAAGAAAACATTCATATTTTTAAAAAGCACATCATACTAGTGTGTTAAAGAGCTATCTTAAGAGTTTCAATGATATATTATGATAAATAAATTCAGTAGAATTAAAAGTGCTTGAAAACAATTCCTAAAAACAGACATCAATTTAAGAAATAAATGAATTATTTATTGATCTTAAGATAGCAAAAGCATTTGTAGATTTAGGTCAGTTGAAATATTCTCAATGTCACATGTCACCACCAGTTTTATATCTAAATCATGTGTGTAAGCAGTAAGGTGTAGGGAGGCTGAAATGGCCATGGAAATATATATTTCCAGGACAAAGAAAAATGCATACCAAAGTCTAGAAACATAAAAACTAGACAACTAATGCTGTGCCTGCTTTTAATGTGCACATTGGCCTATTTAGACTAATGATTACCAAATGTACTTTTACCAAATTAATCATTTTATTATAGCATTTGTATCTTCATGTGACATAAGGAGATATGATATGGAGGCATGGATTCTTCATTAGTGTAATTTTAGTTTTGATTAGGTCACATTAACAACTCATGCTGGCACAAGATTGTACTGCCTACAATATTGCATATGAAACAGACAAAATTCAGTTAACTTGATAATTTTTTCTATCATGTACACATAATTTTAAGTCCAAGAATAAGATAATTTGGAAATGCAAAATTTTTATGGCCAAGGAATGTAATCCAGTTCGAAACAGATTAATGGAAGCTTTTTGATACTTTTAATACTACTTATATAAATCCTGATCTAGTATCAAGTACCAACTTATAGAGATAAGAGTCAAAGACTACCAAAATATTCTCAAATATTCAAAGGATCTTTTGAAAATTTAAACACTTTACAGATAACTGCTTCAATGTTATACATATAATACTTGAAACATAAATATTATGAAATGAATGGAAATTGGGATTATAGTATAAAAAATAAAAAACAATATATAAATAAGGAACAGAAAAAAAGCTTTTTGGTTAACATTAAAAGCTCTGTCACCATAAAAAAAATCAGTACTCTTTTAAAACATTACAAGATTATTTACTTAAAATATTTTATTTTCATCCTCTGATAAATAATGATACCCCAAAAGGGTGAGGGAGGGATAATTATGTAAAGAGATTGGGAATTAAAAATAAATTTAAATGTGGACTTACCAGTTCAACAAAAGCAAGTCCTCCATAACTGTGTGCAACAAAAAATACATTCTCAGCAGCAGATTGGGCTATGAAATGGTCCCATACATAAACTGCATGTTCTTCGGGAGAACCATTTTCCTATAAAGAAAACAAATATATATTACATACTGAATCTGATTATTATCATGGTAATCAAAAGTTAAATTCTATGCTTGCTTTTATAGCATGAGAAATAAGACGGTTATAGCACATTCAAAATAATAACCAAAAAAGAACATCATTGAAAATTTAAATTAGAGGCTAAATTAGTTTTAGACTATTAGTAAATTTCTGTTAAGCTGATCTGTTACTACAAAATTCTGAAACAAAGTATTTAAAGTAAACACATTTTGAGGGGAAATTACATTCTAGATACAACTGAAACACTAAACCATGTATATTAGAACTGCATAGCAGACAGTTATAGTGGCCTTAAGATAACACAATGTAACATTTTAAAAGTTTAGTTACATTTCTATATTTGTATCTGAAAATGTATATATGATATACATTTAAATTTTAAGATTTATAAAATTTTAAGTGTCTCTGTAAACTGAAAATAAGCAGAAAATTAATAACAATAAACATTACTTAAATTATTTATTTATATATAAATACTTTTTTTCCTAAAAGCATTTTCCATACAGATTTTGTTTCCAGAACTGGGAGAAAGCTAAACAAATAAATCCAGAGGGCATTTACGTTTCTTCTAACTTGCTTAATCCTAATGAATATATGCAAATGGTTTTAATCCCAAAAGTCCTGTAATGATTTCATTTTGTTGTATTTATTTCTATAGTTGGCACATACTGTGTTTAAAGCCCAAACCTGGATAATGTGGGAGAAAAAAGCAGAATAATATTGGTCAAAACTGCAACAGGCCATGAAAATGTTCTGTCCAAAAATTTCTCAGTAGGTTCAACACCAAGTGACTAATTTCCAAAGAATGTCATAGATATTAGATAAACACAATCTATTCTCACTTTGCCTGTCTTAGAAATTTTATAATAAGTTATTAAGGACCATATGCATGGTTTCAATTGCAACCTAGGAGCTATTATTCTCTAATGTCTATCTCTAGCCTAAATTTGTTTCCAGAATTCTAGACCCATATATCCAACTGCTGAATGGTCCTCTTCCTTTGGATGTTGCACAGAGACTTCAAACTCAGCCAATCTAAATCTGAATAATTTCCTCTACAAAACAGTGTCACTGTCTATGTTCCCCACCTCTAGCTGAATCTGAGCATCATCTTTAATTCTCTGTCCCTCAAATTCCACACATAATAAATCATTAAAATCCTGTTGATGCTGCCTCCTGTCTCTGAAGTCCTTCCTCTTCTCTCCATTCCGATTTCCTCTGGCTCACCTCAAGCCACCAGCATCTCAAGTGGATAACTGCAACAGTCTCCAGCCCAGTTTCCCTGCTTCTAGAATTGCTCGTTCAAATGCTTTCTCTATTTCTACAGTGAGAACTACCTTTCAAAAATGCAAATATGATGATATATACCACACCCTCATTCCCTGTTTAGAAACTTTCAAAGTCTCCTTATTACACTCAGGATCAACTTTGATCAAGTTCAAATTCAAGTTCAAATTCCTTAGTATAGCATACAAGGCTCTTCATAATCTGGCTTCTGCCTATCTCTTGAACTATATCTTTCACCACTGCCCTCCAAAATATGTGCCCCAAAAGACCCCCTACCTCCACCGTCCTGAGACTACACTCACTCTCTGTGTTCGAGTTGTAGGGAACAAGGTGCAGTTCCCTAATTACGACATACTTTTTCTCTTCTCTGGGCTAGTTTTGTCTGCAAAGTGTTACCCTGTACTCCTCACCTTCATCTGCATAAATCCTACTTGTTTTCAGTACTCAATTGAGATATCATCTCCTCTAGGAGTCTAACCTATTACCACCAAGTTTAGGTAATGTCCACCAATGACATCTTGTGCATAACCCCGCTATTGTACTTAACATTTTATATTGTAATTGCTTCTTAGATTATCAAATTCTTGAGGCCGAGAGCTGTGTATTGTTCATTTAATCTTAGCTTAATAAATGAATAGTGAAAGCATAGCAATTGTCTTAAGGATGATTAGTTACAACCCTGTAGTCAAATACTAAAATACAAACATAATCATACTATCAAAGGTATCTTTTAGTAGAACATTTAAGATTTATAAATATATATATACATACACATATATAATAAAAGAATAATAATTGGAGGAAAATCCTTTAGGGAATTTTGAGCTTTGATAATTTAGCTATCATTAGTTTAAAAAGGAAAATGATTATCATAAAAATCAGCATACAGTTAACTTTAAAGGAAGAAAGAAGGAGTTGTGATTGGAGAGGAGACTTCTAGTGGTTGGCAGTGTTCTAATAATTAACTGGGGTAGTGGTTACATACATCTTTATAGTTATTCTTCAAACTGACTTTCGGTACCTATATTTCCAAAGTGACCAATGAAAATTAATGTGCAAACTTTTGATACTAAAGAGGGGCATTATTAACAATTGTACTGGGTTGACAAGTCTTAAATTGGAACTATCCCGAGAAAACACAGATATATCTGGTCATCCTGCTTATATCTCACAATGAAAAGAAATGTAAAAACAAAATAGGGAGAAAGTTAACAGTTTCTACCTGCTGGTAGTTGGCATATGAGAGAACTAACAATGTTAAATACTTTTGATGTCCCTAAGTATTCCTGTATATATGGACTGAATAGAAATATATAGTAGATTAGATTACCCTGATGATTCAGGGTCACTATTATGAATCATCAAAAGAAAGGATGCTTTGTGAACTCCATTTTTGAAGGACTGTTGATATAAAATTAAGAAATATTTTTATTCAAAATATTATATAAAAATAGGTGATAAAAGAGATAAACTGTAGCTACAGAAGACTTAGCTTTCATGAATCACTAATTCTCCAAGGCAGTTTACTATTCACACTCTAAAAGAGCTAGCTCTCCATCATTTTAAGATGTAAGAAATTCTGTCAAATATTTCTGCTTCTTAACAAAGGTTAAGCAAAATAATGTTAGCATATTAACTTGAATAGTTCTTAAAATGTATTTCTGAAATATCATATTGTTAATATTACATTACTAAAATCCCTATTTTATAAACAAGTAACTTCTATTTCAAGGCAAATTCATGTCATTTCAACCTGTAGTCGTGTGTCCACAATCATTATATATTTATAAACCATAATCCAGACATTATATATTATTAGCAGTGTATTTTGAGACTAAACAGATTTCAATAGGAAAGACTTTCTAATATGCCTCAATTACAGAATGCAAACATACTAAATCTACTCTACAGGTTTCTCCATGAATTTCACATCAGAGTGAATTTTTTATTGAGTAATCTGGTTAAACTGGATAATTTTAGAATATGCAAATGAACAAACTGCATGAAAAGACAAGAAGTAAAATCATTAATTAAGATTAGTTGGTGGCAGAATGCATAGGATATTTACACTATGGAATTCTGCTGTATTCAGAGGACAGGTTGAATTTCCTAATGCACTATTGTCATCATTAATCGTTAAATGCCTAAACAGAAGTGATGCAGTAACCAAAGCCTTATCAACTATGCCAGATTCTAATACCTAGGCTTGCAAGGTCTGCATTTATGATGGACTACCTGAGCTGATAACACATGGAATTATCTAAACAACATTTGCATATTTGTGTAATTATTTTCTAAGGTTAATTAGCTCCTGTAAAGCATTTCGCCCTTTGAGACTGCTTATAGTGACAAGTTCACATATTTTCTGAACCACTGCCAGATTTGACAGATTTTTCTTTGGCTAACCTGTTGCTACAAAGTTATAAAATTACTAGCCCTATAATAAACATTTTAAACTTATAACTGATTTTAGGAAAGGTAAACTGAAAATTTAATGAATTTAAAGGTTTTTAAAATGCCCTATTTAAAACCCTGGACTTTAAGATTATTTCACTTCATATAAATCTTTCTGTGATTATATTGGTAGTCATATCTACTAATAAAATTTCTTTATAGATGATGAAATTAACGTTTATGACTTTAAACTACATATACCTATGCCACTAATTTCAATTGCATAACATATAAATGTCACAGAAATATATATGTACATACACACATATACTTGAAATATGTATCTGTATGTACACATTTCCTATTCAAAGTAGAGAATACTGGTAACAGTATTCCTCTGAAATACAGGGTTATTTTACTGGATTTTGATAATTATCTGGATTATAAGAAATTAGGGTAACTTTAGTGCAGGGACGCTGCAGACAGATGGCAGTGAAGAGAGCAGGAGGAAACATTTCCTGAAGTCTTGGTCACATCCTGAGCTAAGAGCTTTTAGATATGCTATTGCTTTTGCTTCTCACAAGAATCCTAACAGGTAAGCACCACTATTACCTCCATTTTATATATGAGAAACCAAATCTCAAAGAGATTAAGTAGCTTGATTATCACACAGCTAGTAAATGGCAGAGCTGGGAATAAACTCAGGTCTATCTGATTCTGGAGGTCAAGTTTAACCACCAAGCTATACTGCTTCCCAAGAGTATATTATTCAGACTATAATTAAAGGCAAGAAAAAAATCATTTTTAGTTCTTAATCATTTTACAAGTGATATCATTGTTACAAGCCACATCATTGTTACATTGATGTTGGAGGACTAACAGGATAAAAGGAAAACTGAAATCTTCATCAAGTTTTTAGGCTTTTATCTAAACATTTGATGATGAAGATAGGTTGCTCATGGATATAAAATGTGGAGGCTTTCATCTAATTTCTTATATGTTCGGTGACAGGTACAGAGCACTCTCTCTAACGGGCCACTAAGCTTCAGAGAAAAATCTTTGTTCTATAGATACAAGCCAAACTCCTGACCAGCTCTCTCTCCAATCGTTGCAGTTGGTCCCGGGGTAGACTAGACATTAAGGGGAAATGTATTTTGTTACTAAAAACCATCATGAATAATTCTATGAACTTTGGCTATATGTAAGGCAAAAACACTAGCTTCATTCATGGGTAATATATTCCTTTAAGTTTAAGTCAATTGTTTTCAATATGACTTTCCCAGGCCCCTAATTTCACGAAAGCAGTGTCTATGTGGGAGAGGAAAAGAAGAGAGGGGTTAGCACAGATGTGAAACCAGACTTCCCAATCTTATTTCAACCAGCTAAATTTTAATTTTTTTATATATTGGGGTTCCACAGATTCCACGCCCCCCCCACTAAAAAAGGGTTTTACTCCAAAAAAATTAAAAACCATTGTTGCAGATTAGTTTTTTCTTGATAACCTTTCCTCTTCTTCCAAATATACAGACATTAACTATACATATAGCTGTCCAGGTAGAGATTATAATTTCCAGCTTCCTTTGCAGCTAGGTGTGACCATACATCTAGGTTCTAGACAGCGGGAAGTGAGCAGAATTGAGTCCATGCCCCTAAAAGAAAGGAATAGTATCCCCTTCCCCTTTCTGGTGTCTGGAACAAGGACATAATGATGGAAGCTGGAGAAGCCAATTTGGACTATGAGATGAGAACTGCAA
This sequence comes from Chaetophractus vellerosus, assembly GCA_004027955.1. Classification (NCBI taxonomy): domain Eukaryota; kingdom Metazoa; phylum Chordata; class Mammalia; order Cingulata; family Chlamyphoridae; genus Chaetophractus; species Chaetophractus vellerosus. Next base: position 14,669 of record PVKH010003742.1, read on the forward strand.
AATAACACGATAAAGAAGCCAGGGCATGTCAAGGTGCTATACCAGCCCTAGTATGCTTTTAATATAAAATAAATAATGTGTATTTTACTTAAGACACTTTATTATTGGGTCTCTGTGTTACAATAAGCTAAACTGTAATCTTCATATTAAAACTACCATTTAAAGCAATGTGAAAATACAGATTCTAATTATTTCAATAAGTATGTTCTAGACAGGTAATAACAGTGAGAAGGAGAACTATATACTTCACAGATATCACAAAAGAGATTATAAAATGAATTGAGTTTCTAGCCTGAAAAGAAGCACACCAGATGATACTAAGTTCAATGCAAAATTTAAAATCATGTTACATAATTTTTTCAGTGCTGCTCATATTTGTCTCTAAACATTACAGCATTCACAAAATATAAGCTCTTACTGTTTTCAAAATAATAAAAAGGTAATATGGTTCCCTCAAGATGGACCTAAGTGGATAGAATAAGCAAAACAGCTGAGAGCAGTGTGGGAGTAAATGGAGAGAACTTTTTGGAGACAGAGAATGAGGTAGAGAACATTATTTGGGTTTGATAAGTTATTAGCTGACAGAAGATTAAAGAGGATTTGATTTTTATTTGCAAATAATCATGCTGCATTTTAAAAACAGTTTAATGTAGCTTTCCTCCATACCCCTTGTATTAGACAGCCAAAATTAGACAGCCAAAGGGGTGCCTTTGCAAATATACCAATGAGTGGTTGGTCTTTATCTGGGGTAGAAGCTTACAGTTACCAGGCCACATAATATAAGCTTCTTCCCACACCAAAGTCCACGTGTTGGAGCAAGACAGCTGCCGAGGTCTGCCAGGTCTCAGGCCTCTGGGTTCCTCTCCTGCTGGAGCTGCATTTCTCTCTGGGCTTAGTGCTTCCTCCACAAGGTCAGCTGTAGACTATCAGGCAAACGGCTCATTTCTCTTCTCCTGGGGCATCCTCTCCAACATCAGAACTGCTTCTCAAAAATCTGCTTCTCAAATCTGCTCCCTCTGTCTTTTGCCTTGCCTTTTATACTTGAGCCCACACCCACTGAGGGGCGGGGCTCAATGCCCTACTGACATGGCCCAGTCAACGCCCTAATCATAACGCAATCATGCCAGATGAACAGATCAGTTTACAAGCATAATTCAATTTCGATTTTTGGAAGTCATAATTACATCAAACTGCAACACCCTTTAACTCTCTAATATCCACCCTCACTTTCACTCACATCCCCATCCACACTTCCACTGGAGGCTCCAATCATAATGAAGTGTCCATTTCTCAATCCCTAATAAACCGATCTCTTCCTGCTTGCTTACATGTGCTCTTTGCCTGCTCACTTTTTATGCCTCAGTTTAGATATTACTTCCTCTTTCCCAATGGTTCATGTTGAGTTAGAGTTCCTGTCCCCTCCTATGTGCTTCCAGGGCATCTATTCTTCCCTCAACATAGTATTCATCACATCTCACTTCCCAAAAGACTGTAGACTTCCTGAAGGATAGTACATTTTATTCTCTTTGTATTTCCATCATGGTGTTTTGTGCTCATATATGACCCATAAATATTTCTTAAAAGAATGAAACAGAGACAGTAAGACCCAGGGAACTATGCTTTGGCTCTTACATTTCTTTATTTTTCTTTTTTAAAGATTTATTTATTTTTTAAATTTATTACATTTCCCCCCTCCCCCCTTTGTGTTTGCTCTTGCTGTGTGTCCATTCTTGTGTTCCTCTCTGTCCACTTTGTCTCCCACCGTTGCGGGGGCGCACCGAGACTGGTCACCGTGCAGGCGGCTTTGCCCCACTTGTGGGCGGCTTCTGCTTCCATTCACGGCCAGCTCCGCTTCAATTCGTGGGTGGCTGGCTGTGCTCCATTCGCGGGCGACCTGCCCTGCCCATGGCGGCTTTGCCCTGTCCGTGGCAGCTTTTTGCCCTGCCCATGGCAGCTCTGCTCACCCATGGCGGCTTGCCCTTCTCAAGGCGGTCTGTCCGCTAGGAGAGGTCCCTGGGAACTGAACCCAGGGCCTCCCATGTGGTATACCAGCGCCCTATCCACTGGGCTATACGGCCGGCCCCTCTTACATTTCAATACCCCAAATTTACCCTTATAAAAAAAATTTCATGGCCAATATTTATGTAAATTTCAATAAAAATTTTTTAACTGCAAATAATTTAGGGATTGTCCCTCAAAGTAAAGATAGTAAAAATGCTTAATTTCCAAATTAATCAGAAGTGAAATAGGGACATTTGGACTACATCTTTTATCTGGAGTCTTAAAGGCTATGCAGCAATTATGGACTCTATCTATACGGCAAAATTTGTGAACAATCTGTGAGGGTCTGGTAGAGATGAAAGAGATGATAGAGGAGTTAATTTCCTCCCAATACCCCTATCAACTGCCCTTTATGCTATCACTGATTTGCTATTTACGCTGGAGCCATCAATGGGAAAAAGAACACTAAATATACACATTTTTTAATGACAAAGAACTATGGGTATATAAGAATGTATAAAAATTAATAAGTATAGAATGCATACAGTGAAATTATATTGAATACGAAATAATTAGACTTTTTAAACCTTAAAATGACAAGATTCAACCTTAAATATGATGAAAACAGACAAAAGAATCTATAAGCTACAGTTATATTGAAACTATTCATTTTCCCCCGACCTTTAGGTATCAAAATATTACTGACAGTGATCAATCTTGAAGACAGATTCAAGGCTACATTACTTGTCAATATGGCTATGTTAATAAATTGTAAAGGTTAATGAACAGAAGACATTTGTAATGAAGACAAGTGACAAAGGATCAGTATTCAGAACCATATTAAAACATAATTGAAATTCACAGATATTTTAAAGTTATCATGTGCAAAAGTAAACTCTAAATTGGATTCCCAACTCTCCACTATATGTTCTTTCTTCAGTCTTTCCCATTTCATCCAGTGGTACCTTCACTTACCCAGTTGATCAAGCTAAAAATCTCAAAGTTATCCTTGATCTCTTCCTCTTCTCCTATCTCCTAGGTCTATCTAGTTTAATTTATTCTCCACAATATTTCTGAAATCTTTCTATCTTACTTGTACTATCTTAGCCCAAGCTATCAATATCTCTTGCTGGGATACTAGCCACTTGAACTGGCTACATGCATTCTCTCATTTAATTTTTTCAATGACCATATGACATAGACACTCCAAACATCCAAATTTATGGAGATTAATTAATTTGCTCAATACCATAAAATTTTCTATATTGCAAGTTAGTCTGTCTGGTTCTTGTGTCTGAACTTCTATGTTAGACTATGTATCCTTTTAAATCATATGTGTAAACATGTTGTACAAGAATGGCTGTGATATTGGGCTGACATAAAACCTAGCATTTTTATCCATTTGAATTTAAGTTTAAACCACAATTAACTCACAAGAAGTTAGTAAATGGAATAAGCAAATTATTACGGCTTATCACTTAGAGAAATGGTGCCAAATGCATTGGGACTGGGCAATATTGCCAGGAAATAGGTGTGCCCTGGCAGATAGAATTGGCAGATTCTTAGTTTCCAAAACTATGTTCCTGAGCATTTCCAACAAAGTAAATATCGGTGATCCTACTCGATGTAATAAAATTTAGGGGAAGTGGATGTAGCTCAAGTGGTTGAACGTCTGCTTCCCATGTATGAGATCCCAGATTCGATCCCTGGTACCTCCTAAAACAAACAAGCAAATGAAAAAACCTTCTCTCATTGGGGAACAGATGTAGCTTATTGGTTGAGTGCCTGCTTCCCATGTATGAAGTCCTTGGTTCAATACTCCCTGGTACCTCCAAAAAAATTTTTTTTGTCCTCAGGGCAATCTACAATGAGCAACAAATGCTTCTATACCACATACTATATGATAGGTATGGATCTAAGCACGTTACAAATAATAACACACTTAATCCTGATAAGAATCCTATGAGGTAAGTACAATTATTATCCCCATAATAAGATAAAGAGGCAAAGAATGATTAAGAAACTCACCCACAAAAATTGTTAGTATATTGTAGAGTCAGAATTCAAACCTAGGTAGTCTGACTCCATATCTGTAATCTTAATCACTTCGATTTTGATACTGCCTTTTTTTTTTTTTTTAAACAAAGGGACAATGGTCTTGCCTATGGAGATATCATGTACTGTGGGCCAGATCCACATGAAAAAAAAAGACATTCTCTGTGAAATAAAGGAGTGGTTTTCTGAAAATTCTATGTTGTCATCCTTTTCCTTGAACAGCTTCTGTCACCTTATGAAAAGAAACTGAATCTAGCTTGGAATCTATTATTAATTTTATGTCCTTTATTTATCTACGACAAAGAATAAAGCTAAATGAAAGAGCTAGTAACAAAAGACAACACACTGTATGATTAAATTAATAGACATTATTAGAAAATCCAAATCTATAGTATTAGGATGCAGATCAGTGATTGGCAAGGGCAGGGCATGAGGGGAGGGAATTGACTGCAAAGAGGCACAAGAGAAAACAATTTTGGGTGATGGAAATGTTTTATATCATGATTGTGGTGATCCTTTCACAAAGGTATACATTTATCACAACACATCTACTTGGACACAAAAATTGTTCAATTTATAGTGCATAAAAACATGTCAATAAAGTTAACTCATACAAAAAAGAGCAATGGTTACAAATCTTTTTTTCTAGACCGGGGTTAGTAAGATATGGCCTGCCTGTAAGATGGCCTACTGTTTTTCTAAATAAAGTTTTACTACAACACAGCCATGTCCATTTACATATAATGTCTGGCTACTTTTGCCTTACAACAGCAGAGCTGAGTAGTTGTGACCGAGGCTGTATGCCTGCAAAGCTAAAATAGTTACTATTTGGCCTTTTAAGAAAAAGTTTATTAACCTCTGCTCTAAACACGCATGATCTCAATTTGAGCTCAGAATCGCAGATCAAACACCTGTATCTAATTGCATTATCTCTCCAAACTCCATAAAAATTACAGTAAAATTTTTTGAGACATAAATCCACAAGGACTAGGAGAACAGGGGTGAAGAAAACGACAGCTACATGCTAGAAGATGCAGAAAAGACAGAAGATTGATAACTGAGTAGATCCAAGAAAGTCCAATTCCAGGCTGACAGTGGGGAAAGAAGAGGACTGACTCCATTTATAGTGCAGAATCCCTCTGAAATAGGATTTCAGTTACCTCTGGGATTGAAGGAGAGTGGAGTCTATGTGCTAAAATAAGGCTGCTTGAGAAGCAGTTGATTCCCCCTCTTCCACACCATGCAGCTTGGTAAATGTCCTTCCATAGACTGATAGGAGAGATTTTGAAATGGGGGATAAGAGACACAATGGGCATCAACAAAAACTGGGGATAACATGACCATATGCAAATTGAATGTGGAATGTAATAACTAAACCTCACTTTGACCCCATTCCCCCTCCACCTTCTATCCCTGCTAAATTTCTGGAATGAAGGGAATCAGTTTCTCAGTTTTCACGCAGAAGATGGAAGACTCTGCTTTGGGAAATCAGGCCAGATTAAATAAGATCAAAGTTCTAAAGATACAGGTTACCTATAGTCAAGCTCAAAGATAAGAGTCCCACCTACATACTTACAGCTTCTAATCAGCTTTGAATGCCCACTGATAAACATGAATAAACTGCCAAGCATTATTAGACATAAGAAGAAAATCTATAACAAAACTTAGAGACCAGAAAACTTAGGAAAAGGCAACTTGGATAAAACTGAGATTTTGTAGTAGAAGAAAGCTTCAAAAACATTGTGATGACTATCTTGTGAGATCAGAGGAGATACTACAACCTTAATAAAATAAGAACAGCTATTAAAAAGGAATTTTCAAAGAATAAAAAGAGCTCTTGCAAATTAAAAGCAAAATAGTAGAAATGAAAAATTCAATAGAAGAGATGAAGAAATCTCCCAGAAACAACAACAACAACAAAAAGGAAAATAGAAGAGAAAGTAATAAATTAGAGGATAAGTCCAGGAGGTCTATAATCCAAAAAACTCAACTCCAGAAAGAGAAGACAGAAGACAGAAGGGAGGAATTAATTAAAATAATTTAAGCAAATTTCCCAGAACATTAGCTGCTAGATTGAAAGGGCTGACAAAGTACCCAGTACAATGGATGAAAATAGATTTATATAAAGGCACATCATTGTGAAATTTAGAACCTGGGGGATAAAGAGAATATTTATTTGAGAAAGAATATTTGAGAAAGAAAAATGAAAGAATAGGATTCAGAATGATTTTGGACTTTTAAGTAACAACAGTGGGAGCAAGAAGGTAAAGAAATGTCTTCAAAATCCAGAAGGTAAAGAAATGTCTTCAAAATCCAGAAGGAAAATAATGTCCAATTTTCCAATAATTCTATACCCAGCCAAAATACCATCAAATATAAGATAAAGACATTTTCAAACACACAAAGTAGCACACTTCCTCCTTCTAAAGAAGCAATTGGAAGATGTGCTCCTTCAAAGTGCGAAATAAACCAAGAAAGAGTAAGACATGAGTTACATAAAACAGGAGAAATAACACAAAAGAGTGACAAAAGGAATCTTCAGAAGAATGGTGAAGAAAGATGCTAGGATGACAGCTGTGCACCAGATGTAGTAGACAACCAGACGAGGTAGTAGCAGTGTGTCTCAGGAGTCACTTGGTTATTTGCCACAATAACCAAGACCCCCACTACCATTGCATCATCACCTTAAGACAGAAAGATCTGATGAGCCTGACCTGGATTTGCATTTGTATTTGGTTTTTCTTAACCACATGCTGATCAAACTGCTGTCTCTCCTTTCATGCTCTTTTGATGTATCTGGCTGAGGACACTCATTACTTCACAAAAGTGTTGTGCTTTCAATAAACTAGAGCTGGAGGTAGACCATGGGTGCTTAGAAATAGAAAAAAAAATAGAAAACACAGAACAGTGTACTCCCTTTAGCCATTATTCTGATGGTTTACCCTGAGAGATACTCCAACTGTAGAAAGTCATATGTTTTTTAAGACTGTGTTGTCCGTTGATTTCCCTAGAAAGGGGATGTTGTAAATGAAGTCAAATCATGATGCAGATATCAGTTCATCTTATCTTCTACTGGGAGCTTTCATCTAATAATAGTAATATTTTCCTTTCCTTATACAAATCTATGTTTGCTGCTCAATATTTTTTTTCAATATTTTAAATAAAGCAACATAGTATTTAGGTATAGATACAGTAATAGTTGTAGTTTTAATGTGGTGTGCTGCTCACTACTCCCATGCCTAACCCCCACAGGACTGAGTACACATTTCCCAGCTGCTATGAGTGTTGATGACTGATACCTCTTACAGCCAAGTACTCCTCCAACACTCCCTCCCTTCCTGCTATTGCTGTCAGCTGAAGAGAACCCCCTGCCCAAGATTATACCTCCTTCTAGGAGGGAACCTGTATCCAATGACTGGCCAATGCTGGAGAACACATGCCTGGCCCCCTTGCCCCAGTTTGGGAGAAGGTTGTGGGATTGTCTCTGACACCTGTGGGATCAGCTGAGGCCTTTGTTGTGCTTGCATCACAGCCCAATTTCTCCTTTTGGCAATAGTGATTCCTTTACTTCCCTAATGGTGTTTATCCTGAGAATAATCCACAGTAAATCTCCTACAAGCTAATCTTTCATAAGAGTCTGCTTCCCAGGAACCCGACCTGCAACAGCTGGTTCCAAGGAGTCTGAAAAAGCTGATTCTAGAGTGGATATTTTAGAGATGGATCTACTTACTCACCAGCGGGTGAGCGACAAGACGGCAACGCTGGTAGTAAGTGGAACACTGATAAACTCTGGCATGCAGTAGCAGTTTGTTTAAAACTCACCAGTGATGAACTTGAAGGGTACACTAGTAGAAAGGAAGGCACAGGCAGGTATGTGTGTCAGTAGTGAAAAGTACATGGAAAATAGTAATTATTATTAGTATAAGGACTCTGGAATTGGATGGCTATTTCCAAGGACAACAGGGGCTTTGGAGAAAGATAATGAAAGCCTGAGAGTGGTTAGTAGCAATTAAAGATGAAATATGAAAGTCAGAGGGCTTCCTTGGCAGCCTATAGAGAAGCTCTCAACTCATGCAATAAGACAGGGAAAAAAAACAAAAAACCAAACAAAAACCTAAACAACGCTGAGGACCATGACCAGCACTTTCATCAGAAAAACAGATCTCCACAGAAAACTGGATTCTCGGCTCTGGCAGGTATGCAATGCCTGGGGTCAACACTCTAATGAGAAGTGGTGGGACCCTGAGACGTGGGATGGGGACATCTGAGCCATGCCGCTTAATTCTGCAGGATCACCTGAATCCTTAGGTCTTGCAGAAGTAGCCCATGTTCTCCCCTTGCTTGAAGATTATGCAAAGGCTGCTGCCTTTTCCAGATAGCATGCGCTCCCTTCACCCCCAGCCTCAGCTGCTCTCACTTCCACTTCTGGCCATAGACAAATAACAAGGATTTACTCACAATATAACCTAGCTAGGGGAGTGCTAAACCTCCCAAGGGTGGAAAGGGAATATATTCGGAAGTTGCTGCAAGACTAAGCCAATACAAATGGGCAGGAGCAAGGAGAATACACATGGGACAGGGCCCTAACAGTGCTGGATCTAGGAAGGCAGAATATTTCATTATATAAGGGAGAGTTTACTGATATGGAAATACTCTGTCAGGCTATAGGGTTTAACACCTATTTACTTTTCTATTGTTGCCTAACAAATTACCACAAACTTAGTGGTTTAAAACAACTCAAATTTACTATCTTACAGTTCTATAGACCGACAGATTTCACTGGGCTAAAATAAAGGTGTTGGCAGGGCTTTATTCCTTTCTGGAGAGAATTCATTTCTTTACCTTTTCCAGCTCTTAGAGGCTATCCACATCTCTTGGATCATTGCCCCCTTCCTCCATTTCAAAGCCAGCAACCTTACACCTTTCTGCCCATTCTTAAGTAGTCATATCTTCCTCTGACTTTCACTTTTGCCTTCCTCCTCCTTTTAAGGGTCCTTGTGATTACACTGAATCCACCCAGCTAATCCAGGATAATCTCCCTACCTCAAGGTATTTAACCTAAGCCATATCTGCAAAGTTTCCTTTGCTATGTAAGGTAGCATGTTCACAGGGTCCAGGGATTGTGACCTGGGCATCTCTGGAAGCCATTATTCTGCTTATGACAACACCCTAGAGCAAGGACCCTGGGAGATGGTGCCAAGCTTGAAGAAAGTGATGGCTGATGCAAAGTGAAGATCTTTGTCTCATGTTATCACTCTCCAGAGAGCATCTACCACAGAAGAGGCAGTAGTAACCGATATGACAGAATTTACATCTGCCAGATTCTGTCACTGGCTACCTTACTGCTTGCACAATTGATACATGAATGGAGAAACCACGGGGGTAAGGATGGAGGCTATGCATAGGTCCACAAATATGTAGCATCTCACTCAGCAAGGCTGATCAAGTCATTCCCATTTAATGAATACTACAATAGAGCAAGAGGCAAAAGAAACACCTTGAGAACATGGGTGGTGTTCTAGTCAGGGTTCTCTCGGGAAACAGAATCAACACGAGATCTCTGTTAAAAATATAAGATTTTATAAGAGTCTCTCACGTGACCGTGGGGATACACAAGTCCAGGTTCCGCTGGCAGGCTGCAAGCCAGGGGCTCCGATGAAAGACTGATGAAGGGTCCTCGATGAGTTTGCTCCGATGAAAGACTG
>PVKH010003743.1:0-24410 GCA_004027955.1 Chaetophractus vellerosus
TGGCTTGAAGATGAGTGGTGAGGGAGAAGGGGCTGTCAAGCACTAGGATTCTGACTAGGACAAGTTTCTGGCTAGTACTATGGCTAGAAAGTAGTCCTACCAACTGAGACAGCACAATAAGAAGATCTGAGAGTAAGTTTGTGAATATGATGTTGAATATATTAAATATAAGGTGCCTATGAGAACATCCAAGTGAAAAATGCCCACTGTTCAGCTGGACATATGAGTTCATAATGCAGTAAAGAGTTATGTAAACATAGGGTAGTCAGGTACTCATTGTCCTGAGGGAATGATGTAAGGGAGTATTTTTGTGGCCTGACAATACCCCTGTGAATGCAGGGCTAGACTTTGGGGAAAAGATGGACCAACTAGCTGAATGAGTCATACTTTCTTCCTTTTCAGTAATTGCATTTTTGTGCTCCAGTCCACTTAATCTCATTCAGAGTTCTAGTAACCTCTCCAGAGCTGTGTCTAACTGGGGGCTTGAGAGATGCCAGGTCCCTTATAGGAAGGCATATGATCCTCAATGTCATCTATCTCCACAGTTACCCACTAACACACTCCTTCCCTCTTTAGTCCTCAGTCATCAGTGTACACAAGTTGTAATGAGATGTCCCTCATCCTGTCACATGACTCCTTCAGGTATAGCAACTCTCTTAGATTCTTCCTCACCACACTTGAGAGACGAGAATTATTCTGCTGCTTCTATCATGATCTGAATCACAGGAATCTCTCTAAGTCTCTCTCTGTCTCTGTGGAATCAGACTCAAGATTCAGCTCTTTGCTCTTGCCACCTGTAATGGCTTGAAGCTGTATGGACCCCAGAAAAGTATGTTCTTAAAGTTAACTGATACCTGTGGGTGTGAAACATTTTAAGTAGGATCTTTTGGTGAGTAGGATCTTAAGTTAAGATGTGGCCCACCTCATTTAGGGTGGGTTTTAATCCTCTTACTGGCTCCCCTGAGTTGTTTTTTTCATTTGTTTGTTGTTTGTTTTGTTTTTAGGAGCTACCAGGGATTGAACCTGGGACTTTGTATATGGAAAGCAGGTGTTCAACCACTTGAGCTACATTCACTCCTGGCATCTTTATAAGAGAATGAAATTCAGACAAGGAGAGAGAAAGCCATGGAAGCAAAAAGCTGAAGGCAAAAAAACTTGGAAGACAAGGGAGAGACCAGCAGATGCCACCATGTGCCTTGCCATGTGGCAGAAGAGTCCAGGATTGCTGGCAGCCAGCATTTGGGGGGAAAGCATTGGTTTGATGATGACTTGATTTGGACATTTTTCTCAGGCTCAAAGCTGTAAGCTTGTATACTAATAAATTACTACTGTAAAAGCCACCCATTTCTGGTATATTGCTTTTGGCACCCTAGCAGACTAGAATACCACCTCACAAGGACTCTGCTATTGGGAATTGTAGCAAATACCCTTTGCTCCCAGGTACCTCAAATGTATGGAGTCTTGCCACCTCTTCAGGACTCTAAGCCAGGAACTGGGAAACAGGGTCGCTTACTCAGTCTCCCTAAAATCTCTCAAGGATCCTGTAATCTCTCAGGGACTGTAATCCATGAAATGGGTATATTTCCATATATTTTGTAGCACAATGTTTTCAGTTCTCAAGACTCAACATTCACTATTTATTAGCTTTTAGTATGAATATGGGAGATTAGGCTTGAAGGTAATATAGCAGAATTAAAAGCATTACCACATATTATTATGTTGTTGGAATAGGGTAGATATCCTAGGATGGTGGGAATATTACATTGTATTTTTATGATGCCAAGAAAATTTATATTTTATGCTATCTAATGTCATGAAAAAATAAAGTATCAATATTTTACATTTAAATATATATTCTGGCTCTGTTTATGAGGAAAAAGCAAACCAATAGTTTTTAAATTATAAAAATGTAGTTAGAGATCATCAATATTACCATTTTAGGGAGTATCCCTTGTAGATTTACAGTTTAGAACTTGGATATGATTGCTTTAGAAACAATCAAACTCTAGTAAAACAAAAACAAAAACAAAAACAAACAAACAAACAAACAAAAACAGTGCCCAACCATGAGAAAGAAAAACATTTAACATTGAATAGATGTCTAAGATCACAGACATGCCTATCTTCTGATTTTAAGACTTATTGCATTTTCCTTTATTGGGTCAAACATAGTTTTTTTTAGCAAGGAACACCATGTTTTGATTTTTTTTTTTAAGTCAGAAGTAAGTTCCCATAAAGAGAAAGTTAACTCATTAACTTTGTGACATTCCACAGAAAAGAAACTGTGGGTTGCCCAAAGCTTCTCTTAAATCTCTGGCCAGCCACAAAGCCAACCCTGTCAAATGGTTAGAACATACATTTCCAAGTTTGTCAAATAAATACAGATGCTGCCTGAAGTTTTAAAGCCCATTTGTGGCTATATTTCTTAAGCAAAAATATGACCTTAGCTTGACAACACAACTGTAAGTTTAAAAAATGTGGTTACCATATTTTTTCTTCAGTGCACTTAATATAATTTTCAACTATCTTATTTAGATCCTCTTATTAACTTCCTTTCTCTACTAGAATTTAAGCTTCATGAAACAATATCTGTCTAACTCAATGATGTATCTCCAGTATTAGCAGAGTAGCTGGCATGTGAAAAAAAACAGGTCTATTATCTTTATGCCCTACCTTTATCCTTATCACATTGAATTTCCACTTATAAAGAGGGCTTCAAGAAAGTTATGGTTCAAGGAATTTCAAATTTAAATATATTGATATGAAATTAACAGTTATCATTCTCTCCTAAAAAATCGTACAAAAGTAACATGGTGAAAGGAAAACAAAATTGCAAGAGAGGAAATTGGGAGAATATAACACAGTGAGAGAACTAAATGTTGATAGGAATCATTTGCTGCAGGTATCAGAAAAGTCCTGCAAAATTTACACCTTGTAAAGCTGATATGAACAGCTAGAAGGGCAAAAACCATACCCTTTGTTTTCAAGGATATAGGGGGGTAGCTGGAGAATCCATCTTTGGGATTTGATCCTAGAAGCAGAACAAGTATGATTGAATTAAATATCACATAGACAAGCCATATTTTCAGGAAGCAGTGTTTCTCCATGGCATCAGATAAGACAACCTTTGAATTATGGTGGAAAATACCTCCTATCTCAACTATTTGGGAATTAGGAAAGACTATATCTAATCACCATAAATACCTAGATCATAAGCAAACTCCAAGATGGCCAGGAACCAGGCCCTGGCCTCTACCTCTCCCATAAACTTTCTTCAAAAACTGGTTCAGAAAACAATTAAACCAAACTAAACAAACACAAAGCAACCTTGGATAATTTAATAGGACCCAACATAGAAACTACAAGGAGAAAAAAGTAAGAAAAGAAAAGGAAATGATAGATGCAGAGCTCTCACCATAAAACAATTGCCATGGAACAGATTAAAATTTTGAACAAATATTTTGTCTTGAATTTTAAAAATGTAATGAAGTTATTGCCTTTATGCAACCTGACACAAAATATGCATGCAAAAGTTCATGGAAGACACGGAGGGATTAAATGAAGATACGAAACATTAACTGGCAGAGTCAGGAAAGTACAAAAGAAAAACATAAAATCATCATAGTAATTATGACAAAATTGAGAGGACCTTAAAAAAGAAAAGTTACTGTGGAAAAAAAGTAACATAGAAGCTAAAAATGAGAAAATTAGGCAAATTGAACCAAATATAAAAAGGTTAAAAGGATTAGAGAAAATAGGTTAGCGCCCCAAGATACACATATAAGTAATTATCAAAGGAGAAAACAAAATATAGAATAGGAAAAATATCTTTCTATGTCAAAGAAAACTTGATCTACATGCTGAAAAGGCATATCATGAGTCATGAAAAGTTGATCAAGAATAGCCAAATTTGAAGAATAAGTTCACTAGACTTCAAATATCAATAATCTTTTGGGTATCCAGGCAAAAAGATCAGTTAACTTATAAAGGGGGAGAAATCAGGCTGATCTCAGATTTCTTGACAACAAAATTATGTCAGAAGATAAGGTAGCAATAACTACAAAATTATAAAGAAATAAAACATGATCCAAAGAGTTTACACAGCTGTAATTCAAAAATAAAGGAAAGCTATAAACTGTTTTGAAAATGCAATAATGCAGAAAACATATACATTCCTCAAGAAGGATTTCCCTAAGGTCTGAAGGAAGAATTCACACAGAACAAACTTTAGCTAAGCTAAAGATGACTGGGAAAAAACAAAAGCAAATGACTGGCGGTACGCATTAAGTTGAGACTAAATTAAGACCAAATGAATTAAGACTGAAATGAATTTGGAGATTGGGAAGAAGTACAGAATGTAAATATTGTATGTTCTGATACTGTAGAAATAGGATAACAAAAAACCTTGAGAGAAGGAGGAAAAAGACACATAACAGAATAAATATTCTCACTTCCATATCCGTAGTATTTGGAAGTCAAAGTATATCATTTAAATTAACAAATCAAATAACAGAAAAAACAGAGATGAAGAATGCATTTGACAGGTTCATCAGTAGACTTGACACAGCTGAGGAAAGAAACAGTGAACTTAAAGATAGATCAATAGAATTTGCCCTAATTGAGACACACATATACACAAACAGGGTGTAAAACAGCAGAGAGTGTTCAACAGTTTTAGTACAATATAAAAAAGGCCAACATATGTGCAATTGAAATCTCAGAAGGAAAGAGAAAGAATGGGGAGAAGAAATATTAGAAGAGATAACAGCCAAGAATTTTCCACAAGTAATTAAAATACTCTGTCAGGAGCTGTTGTAAGCATGCTACATAAATTTGCACATATAATCTTTAAAATAACTCTTTGAGATGGGTGAAATTATGAGTCCCACTTTACAGATGAGAAAACTGGGAGACGAGAGAGCAAGAAAAGTGTTCAAATTTACTCTACCAATAGGAATTAGAATCCATGCTGTCTGGCTCCAGATACAGGCTCCTAATCAGTACCCCATAGAGTATCTTTAATCAATTTTTGAAATTTTACCAATATAAGAGGTGAAAAGAGCACCTGTTTGTGTTTTCATTTCTCTTATGTGTGGAAAATAGCATATTTTTGTATGGTTAAGAGTGAAGTTTTAATTTACTTTTCTCTGAACTGCCTGTTGATATGATTTACCAATATTGTGATGTGATTGTGGTTTTCTTATTGATTTGTAGGGACTCTTTATAACAGGAAGATCAGCTCTTGTCTGTGATATGAGTTGCAAATATTTCCAATAATTTATCCTTTTTAAAAACATTTACTTACTACCTTTCCCCTGAGCATAAGTGTTTGATTTGTATTTCTTAGTGCTTTCTTTTATAGTGCTTGGATTTTGATTCATAGTTAGAAAGTCTTCCTCATTCAAGAGGTATAAAGGAGTTTCCCTGAATTTTATTCTAATAATTTACATGTTTCAGTTTTTACACATAATATTTGATTTATTTGGAATTTATACTTTTATGCAGTGTGAGGTATAGATCCAATGTTTATCCATCAGTCTTCCCAGTTGTCCCCAGTTGTCCACTTATTGAATAGTCCATCTTTTTCACACTTACTTGAAATCCCACTGTTGTCACATACTCAGTTGCCATATGTGTTTATGTCACTTTTTGGACTTTCTAAATAGTTCCACCTATCTCTGCCTATTTATATTATCATTAAAATGCTGTTTTAATTTTGATAGGGCTAGTTACCCATCATTGGTCTTCTTTTTCAGAATTCCCATGGTTATTCTTATTTAGTTTTCTACATAAACTTGAATCAGCTTGCTAATTTCCCAAATAAAAACTTTTGAAAGTATTATTTTCTAAAAATTTGGTCTTTCCATTCATTACAGTCTTTGGTGGGTTCTTTGAGAATATTTTAATACCTCTTTAAATAGATCATATCCTTTATTGTTAGGTGTATTGATTTGACATTTTAACTTTGGAGACTATTATAACTGAGATCTTTTCTTTCATTACGTAAAATGATTTCTACTTGAGGATATGAAAATTATTCCTTTCTGTATATTTGGAATACTATATTGAATTATCTTATGTTTGCTTCCACCTTTCCAATTTGTATACTGCTATAATTTTTCCCACTTATTTAATACTGTAGCAGTTTGGTATTATTTATGAATTCCAAAAATAGATATTGTTGTGTTTGTAAATTGGTCTGTTCCTCTGAGTATATTAAATTGTATTGGATTCAGAGGTTTAACTTTTACTTGATTGAGTTGTGATTAGGGCTTTGATTGGGCCATGTAAGTAAGACATAAGATGGCAGGTGGTATCTGTAAGGGTTCAGCCTTCCTTCTTTCTTCTTCCTCCTAAGGCTCTGTAGTCCCAGCTTCTTCCAATCTCACCCATAGACTGGTATAAGGCTCATCTCTTTCCCAGTGGCTCATTTCTTTCCAAGCTTAGCTGCTCAGTTCTCTTCACAAGGTCAACTGTAAACTATCAGGCCCATCTCTTTTCCTGGGGCATCTACCATGTCTAATGAGCTATCTCCCTTCTTCTGTGTTCTTCTTCTCTGTGTATTTACTCCTGTGTGTGGGCATCTGTTTCATCCCCAAGGGGGCTGGGACTCAATGCTGAGTCACACTCTGATGATGTGGTTGGATCAGAGCTCTACTCTTAAAATAATTTAACCAGACATTTCAGCTGAATCTAATACAATCAAAGGGTTATCACACCAGAGGAATCAACCAGTTTACAAATATAATATATGTTTCTTTTTGGAATTCATAAATAATATCAAACTGTTACAACGATGTCTTCAAGTTCATCCATATTGTAGCATGCAGCAAAATTTCATTACTTTATATGGCTGAACAATATTCCATTGTATGTATAGATGATATTTTGTTGATCTATTCTTCTGTTAATGAACACTTGGGTTGCTTTCATCTTTCGGTAATTGTAAATAATGCTGCTATGAATATTGGTGTATATCTGTTAGCATCTGTGTTTTTAAAACTATTGGGTATATACCTAGCAGTGGGATTGCCGGGTCTTGTGGGTCACATGGTAATTGCCTTAATTTCCTAACTGCTAAAAGAAATACTTACAATAAAGTTGGCTTAACAACAGGAATTTATTGGCTCCAGGTTTCAGAGGCTAGAAGGTTTGCTTCCTCCTTGGGTCAGTATCTTCTCGTTGGCCAGCAATCTTTATGGTTCCTTGGCTTTTCCATCACATGGCAATGCACATGACAGCATCTTCTTTTTCTCTTCTGGGTTCCATTGACTTCAGTATCTGACTGCTCCCTGTGGCTTCTCTCTCTATATGACTTTTTCTCTGCTTATAAAAGACTCTAGTGATCTAGATTAAAGCCCAACCTGATTCAGTTGGGATACATCTTCACTGAAGTAACATCTTCAAGAAATCTTATTTATAATGGATCCACACCCATGAGAATGTGGTCCAAGACCAAGAACATGTCCAAGCTGGGATAAACCATTCAATCCATCAAAGTAATTCTATACTTAACTTGCTAAGGAATCACCTAACTGTTTTCCATAGAGGTTGAACCATTTTACATTCCCACCAACAATGCTGAAGTGTTCTTACTTCTCCACATCCTTTCCAACACTTGTTGTTTATTGGTTTTTTAATAGGAGCCATTCTAGTAGGTATGAAGTGGTATTTCATTTTGATTTGCATTTCCTTAATGACTAATGATGTTGAACATCTTTTCATATGTTTATTGGCCATTTTTATATCTTCTTTGGAGAAATATTGATTCAAGCCTTTTCCTGTTTTTTTTTAATTGAGTTATTGCTTTTGTGTTGCTAAGTTGTAAAAGTTCTTTATATATTATGAATATTAAACCCTTAAAATGGTGCATGGTTAAATCTTTGGAAATTGCATCATTTAACATTATAAAATGCTCATTTCCTTCTTATTTAATGTTTATTTTCCTGAATTCAATTCTTACTAAGATTATGACCCCTGCTTTCTTCTTGATTGAATTGCCTGGTACCTTTGCTTCTTCCTTTGGTTATGCACAGCTCCTTTTTAAGAAGTGTCTCATATGTAATATATTAACATAATTTGGATGTGCTCTGTGATCCAATTTGAAAATATTTTTACTAGGCAAGTTCTGTGTTTTTCAATTTGATATAGATATATTTTGCCTTAATTCTGTCATTTTATATTATATTTTCTGTAGCTGTCATTTTTTTAAAAAAAAACCTCATTATTGTATTTTATATTCTTTTGGTTGTGTGTGTGTGTACCTAAAGTTCATTTATTCACAAAGATTGAATTTTCCAGTGATTATCTTTATAGTTATAACTTTAAACAATAACCATGATGCTCTATTATTTTACACAAAATCTACTAGTTCTCTATAATGAGCAATGGCACTATTAGCAAATTTTTAACTCCTTCCCCTCTCCCTTTTCTCTGCTCCACTATTTGATTTCAGGTGGTAATAATATTTTTGTTAGTTTACCCTTAAACTATTTTAAATATACCTGTAGTCCTATTACTTGATTTGTCAGCTTTAACTGATACCATTCATATCCCACCCATTCCAGGTGATGCAATTAGTGAATTTACAATCACTTTCACCTTCTTTTACCTGTCTCCTCTTTATTTTTGATAGTTATATCATTTTTTAAATTAGAGAAGTTGTGGGTTTATAGAAAAATTATACATAAACAGAGTTCCCATATACCACCCTATTATTAATGCCTTGCATTAGTGTAGTTCATTTGCTACAATTGATGAAAGAATATTTTTATAATTGTAATATCAACTACAGTTCATGGTTTACATTAGAGTTCACTGTTTGTATTGTACAGTCCTATGTTGATGTTTTTCAAATTTTATTTTGGTAACACATATATAACTTAAATTTTCCCCTTTTAATCACATTCAAATATATAATTCAATGCTGTTAATTATGTTCACAATATTGTGCTACCATCACCACCATACATTACCGAAATTTTTCCCTCAACCCAAATAGAAACTCGGTAAAATTTAGACATTAACTCCCCATTCCCTATTCTCACTGTAGCCCCTGGTAACCTATATTTTAGTTTCTAACTCTATGAATTTGCTTATTTTAATTATTTCCTATTCATGAGATCATGTGTATTTGTCAGCTAAAGGGGTGCTGATGCAAAGTACTAGAAAACTGTTGGCATTTATAAGGGGTATTTATTTGAAGTAGAAGCTTACAGTCACAAGGCCATAAAACGTAAGTTACTTATCTTACCAAAGTCTGTTGCCACGTATTGGAGCAAGATGGCTGCCGTCTCTGCAATGGTTCAGCCTTCCTCTTCCTCTTAAGGCTCCGTGGTCCCAGCTCCACCCTTTCTCAGCTGTAGGCTGATAGAAGGCTTGTCTCTCTCCCTGGGCCTTGTTTCTTCCTGGGCTCAGCTGCAGCTGTAGGCTATTAGGCTCATCTCTCTTCCCTGGGCCTCTGCTGTGTCTATTCCTCTGCGTTCTTCTCGTGTGCATTTACTTCTCAGGGCTCCAGCACCAAAACTCAAAGTCCCTCCTCTATTGTGTCATTTTTTCTGCCAGTCCCCATCCACCAAGGGGGCAGGGAATCAACATTCTACTGGTGTGGCCAAATCAAAGCCTTAATAATAATTTAATCAAATAAGAGTGAAACCTCTGAACTTAATACAATCTAATATGCCCCAAGGAACTAATATGTTTACAAACATAATCCAAAATCTATTTTCAGAATTCATAAATAGTATCAAACTGCTACATCTTGCAATAGTCATTCCTGTGTGTCTAGCTTATTTCACTCAATGTGATGTCTTCAAGTTTCATACATTTTGTTGCATATATCAGAACTTCATTCCTTTTTATGGCTGAATAGTATTTCATTGTGTGTATATACCATATTTTATTTATCCATTCATTGATGGATGCTGGGGGATAGTTATATCATTTTTCATGATTGTAACATAAAATATTTAATTATCATCTTGATTCCCTCATTTGTTTTTACCTTTACAGGTTAAATTATATATTACATATGAGACATATAAAATAGGAATGCTATATTAGAAGGGGAGAAGCAAAGGTACCAGGCAAACGCAATACACTTTATAGTTAATTGTATCTCTCATTATTCTCTTTTTCTGTTTGCTGTAGTGCTCTCAGGCAAATCTTTGTTGACTGATTTTTAACTTCAGTAAAATTGTTTCTTTAAGAATTTTCAAGTCACAATAGAGTTGGCAACCCTCACTGTGGTGGGGGTTGTGTTTCATTGGCTCTTAGGATCTGTAAGTGTATTCCCATCTAATGGCTAAAGGTCTTTAACAGAATTCTTAATTATCTCATTTTTTCCTTAATTGTTGAGGCACACAACTCAATGTTAGAATATACTATTGGATTCTGCAAATCCCAAAGCTATGTCTGAATCCATTTGCAGCTTACTGCCCCTGGCAATTTGTTCAATGAGGAGAATTGGAATGCATTGTGCACAATTGGTGTATCACATAACTATATTTTATTCTCTTTGTAACATGCTGTATTTCCAGCATGTCATGAATCTAACTTTTTTAGCTCTTACTCCTCCTAGACAACAAATACTGCAAAGAGTCAAAGCATTGGGTGGTCTTTCAAGCACTGACCTCAGAACTCATCCCAGAAGTTGGGTGCCCACACAATGAAAAAATAAACATACCCCATCATTGTTGACACTAATTCTGTCCTTCATTTGTGTCTTCTCAGAAGAAAAGCCAAGAATGAAATTGCTGTGGAGGACAAACTCCTTCTCATCACTAGGGTGGCCTCTTTAGTACAGGGCTGAAGCACAGTTCCAACTTTGTGTGGTATAAGAGCATATAGCCAATGCGTGTGTTATTCCTGGGGTGTGGAGAAGGAAGGCGAGATAGTCTCTTGGGACACCTACATCCATTATGCAGCAGCGAAAATTTTTGCAAAAGTTAAGAGGATATAAAATACAAAACGAATAAGAGAGCGGAGACTTACTGACATTACTCAGAATTTTCTTCCATTATGCATTGGTCTGCTGTGTCATCATTTAATATAGTACTGGATACTGCCTGGTTTGTAAATTTTTAACTTTGAAATACTATACTTACGCTGAGTTGAACTACTGCCTAGTGAAATGTGGAATTGGCTAGCCACAAACAGGGTACGTATGAATTTCAGCTAGCAGGCCCATTTGACTATCACACGTTGTTTTGTATCAGCTTCATTAGTAACAAAGTTGTTAGACTTCCATTTGCCCAAGGCTGGCTTCATGGGCTTGCCACCTGTGTAGTCACACGGGGCCTGGTGCTTCAAAGGAACTTGGACTTGGTTTAATGCTCTGCTGTCACTCTTTTGAAATTCTTAATGATTTTTGAACTAGGGGGCTCAAATTTTCATTTTCCACTGGGCCTGAAAATAATGAAGGCAGTACTGTGTATACCTTTCATTAGCTTATATTTCTCAATTTATTCTACTTAGGTGAGGAAGAAGAATGTTATTTTTTGAGGAGTTCCTCAAAATTCCAGTACATTAAATCACATAAAAAGAGATATATTTATCAAGAGAAAAGCCAATTTATGGATATTATGAAGAAGGTATAGGTCATAAGCCTTTATATGTCATGCAATATAGAAACAAAACACATTAAATTGAGCTATTAGAAATGCAAGGAAAATGTAAAATAGAAGATTATAGTTAAAAACCTAAATATACCTCTCTTAGAAAAGGATGGTTTACAATAGTCTTCCAAAATTAAATAAAAACAGAGAGGAATTGAATATCCCTCCAATAGAGATTTACAATTTTATAATAGTATATATATATATGTATATATATCAAACATTTTCAATATCAATTACATGCTAGACAGGAAGAAAACTTTGAAACCTAAAAACTTTATAGCTTACATTGGAATACCATATTCTAATAAAATTAGAAATAAATAATGAAAGAGCCTTCCCCACCAAATCTTAACTATGTGAATATAAAGAAGCAAGCTCCTGGAAAATTTTTGGATCAAAGAGGAATCAAACTGGAAATTAAAGAACAAAGTATTCATTTTAATATATTAGAAAGGAAATCACAAAATAATCTGAAGTTATTAACAGAATTTATAAAAATAAAAAGGGCGAGCAGATGTAGCTCAAGTGGTTGGGCACCTGCTTCCCATGTACAGAGTCTTGGGTTCAACACCTGGTACCTCCAAAAAAGAAGAAAGAATAAAAAGAAAAGGATGAAAATAATAAAATAGAATAAAATACTAAAACGGAACAAGAAGGACAAATACAGTATTTTTTATAAGATCATTAAAATAGCTAACCAGTTCTTGGGTGAGCATGATTAAGAAAGAATGAGGAAAAAAATAAACAACATTAACAATGAGAAATCAGCCACAGCCTCAGATTCAGGAGCGAGTAAATCTGTAGCAACAAAATTGAAAATCTATAGAAAATATATTGTTTACTAGTGAAACATAAGTTGCCAAATTTACCCAAGAATAAATGTAAAACTCAAAGCTATCAATTTACCTGACGACATTAGAAGAACATTGAAATATCTACCACTGAAAAAGGAAGCAGGACCAAACAGGCTCACAGTTGAATTTTGGCTAAACTTTAAAGAACAGCAAGTTCCAATTTGATTTAAAATACCAAGTCATGGAAATAGTTGGAATGGACCCCAATTTATTTTTTGAAGATAACCTAACTTTATCATCCAAACCTTAGAAAAATAGTTTAAAAAAAAAACGAAACTGCAGCTCAATAAGACATAATTGCTGTAAACACCCGCAAAGAAGACATTAGAAAAAACTAACTTAATTGATTTTTAGGTTTTACACTTAGAACACCTAAAAACTGTAGGAAAATTCAGAATAAATTAAAAAATTCCCAAATCAATACCTTTTTTTCTGTCTAGTAAAAAGTAACTATAAATGGAAATGGGCAAAGTATTCCATTCCCAATAGCAATAAAACTATAAAAGAACATGGGAATAAATTTAACAATATTGGCACAGGAGTATATGAAGAAAATTATAAAATCATATTAAAATACATAAAATAAGTGATAAACAAATGGAAATAAATAAAATTCTTGAATATAAAGATAAAATTTAATAAAAATAAATTCTATCAATATTTATACATAGATTTAATGCAATTCCAATTAGACTCTCAATAGTTTTTGTAGTTGGGGAAGGGTCATTAAATGATGTTAAATTTTCTATAGAAGAATAACTATTTCAGGATGATCAAGAAAAGTACCAAAAAGAGCAAATAATAATCAGATTGGTGGGATAGAATAAGTATTCCAGAAATAGATCCCAGTATGCATAAAAATGTAACATATGCCAAAGATATTTATTTAATGCTTTAGGAAAATGATGATTTTAATAAATGATTCTAGGACAAGTGCTATGCATCTTGGAAAAATGGAATATGTACTTATCCCATAAATATTTAAAATTTGAGGTGAATTAAAGAATTAAATAGGGAAAAATAATAATGAAAGTCTAAGAAGAAACTCTAGGTGACCTAAAATCAATCTGCAGATGATAGAGGGTTTATTTACTAGGAGCTAAGAAGAAAAAAAAACCATTTTATAAAAATGACCAAACAATGGATTTGGAAAAATAATTATCACACAGATTAAGATAAAGGTTTAAGAGTTATAATAAAAAATGGGCCAGCAAATATATGCAGTGGAAGAAATGAGCCAGAAATATGTATATTAACCAACAGAAAATGCGAATATCCCCAAAATATGAAGATGTTCAAATTCACTAGTAAATAGTGAACTGCAAATGAATGTAGCAATCAGTATCATTACCCAACTACCAGTCAGGCAAAGATGTAAAAAACATGCTCTCAGAATTGGCAGAAATGTACATTGCTACTGCTTTTCTGAAAATCAATCTGGAAACATCTATTGAAATTTTTGAATAACTATATCCTTTGATTCAATACCACTCCTGGAAATCTATCTCATATAAATAAAACCAGTAGTATATAATATAATATATACAGGAAGTCTATTGCAGCCTCATTAATGTGGCAAAAGAATAAATAAATAAATAAATGGAACCATAGTAAATGACCATCAAAAGAAGAATTGTGCTTCAAGTTATGCCACATTCATACCATATGACATTTATTAAAAAGAATAAATTTGAGCTAAACAGTTGAAGTGATATCCATTACATAGTTATCGTTGAGTAAAATAGATAAGATGGATGATGACAATGGTATTTATTGTATAATAATTTTGTAAAAGAATAATGGCAAGTGAGACATATATTATGATATAGTATATAAATGTTTGTATATGATTCTATGAGTATGGTGAAAAAGTAGAAGGATACAATACTAAGTTGTTATGTATGAAAGTATGCTATATAAGGAATGGGGAAAGCAGGCCATGATGGTGAGGAGATGGGGAAAAGAGAGCCAAAACTATAAAAAAAAAAACTTAGTTAAAACAACCATAATATAATCCACATTATGCATTAATGTAAAATAATTCCTATGTATAAGCATAAAAAATAATTTTAAAAAAATTGATGACTAGAATCTGCTTCCCATAATCAGAGTATCCAAGAGAAATTCCAACTGAATGCAGAACAATCCCAGTTATTGGCCCCAGCCTCAGGCTCCTTCCTGCTTCATTTCACTTTTCTGAATTTTCAGTCCCAAATGAAACTAGGCTTGAATTCCACCGATGGGAGTGCCTCAGAATGGTGGAAATAGTATGAATGCAAAACAGGCATGAAGAATGTTATGGACAAATATATTCTGAGTGCCATTTTCTGAATTTAGTTCAAGTGTCACAACCACTTGGAAGTTTATGCCAGACTTGTAGAAAGGTGTGAGATCATCTATTTTAATCATATTCCTAGTTTACCTTTGAAATCCATTCCAGCATTTCTTGAATCTTCCAAGGATATTAGCTCACCTTCTTTGGCACAAACTGTTGGCCAGTGACTGAAACACATCAAATAATCCTGCAATGTTAATGTACTCAACTGTCAAGTCTTCAATATCCCAGGCTATCGCACCCCATATCCCTACTGGTCTAAAGTGCACACTAATCTTTTTTCTGAAAAGCCATGTCTTAGCATGATTGTCCTAAACCCAAGGATCATTTGGACCTGAATAAGGACCTATGGTTTCCTGGTACTGTTTTATTTAGACCCAAAGCCACCTTTTCAGCTTCAACTACAGTAGTAAGAGCAGAGCTATTTTTCTCTGGCTTAAAAGTGACCCATTTGTGGTTCTGGGCTAATGTATTCCATAATTCCATTCATCTGATTCAGAAATATATCATCTGGGAAAATAAGATTATAGATCATCTAGAAGTCTTGGAAAACACTATGTGCCAAGAACTAGATATTCTGCAGTGGTAATGTATCATTCATCAGGATCAGCAATCCACCTCCAGGCTTACAATCTCAATTATTGTCAGGTCCGCTGGATAAATGTTTGACCTATCAGAGTCAAGGAAGTCCAGAGTGAGAGGCTAACTATTAATTTCTCACTTGAGTGTCTGATGCGGTTTGTAAACAGAAATCTTTTCTGCCCCTACTTCCACACTAATTACTTTGTAGCAACAACACAGGACTCTTGGCATTAAGGTCCAGACTATGGCCTGAATCTCACCTCATCACCATATTCAAAAGCGTAGACCCCATCAAGAAGCTCATTCACCCTGAGATCCAGCCTCTCCCTCTTGCTGCCACCAAAAGACTGGCACCATGAGCAGCTCTCCTGGCACTTGGATCTTCTAGTTCAAGATTATGTTCTGGTACTCCTGGTGGTCAGATATCCTGAAAGACCTATGGGAATAAGTACAGACTTCAGAGGAACGATTGCATGCCTGTGTATATGAAAGAGAAAGAGTTTATACCCATGGTTACTGATGCTTGCTCAAATGGCCACGGTTCCTACCACACAAGGGAATCAACTCCCTATAGCAGCTGTAGAAATGCATGCTCAGATTTAACATCTACCTTCTGCAGGGACCCCTCAGCTCTCTTTTTTTTTCAACTTCTTTTATTTACAATCTCTTTTTACCCACTAGATTGAAGTTCAAGTGTCCTTAGCTCAGCATTGTTAAAGCCAGACAAAAGGACAAAAGGACAATTGCCTCTCAGAACAGTATCTTCATTGCTACTTGTCATTAAACCAATTGGATGTTGTTCCTTCCCACCATTGAATTAGCTTAAAATAAATCCATTTTGTCCTGCCCTACAATTGTCATCATGGTGCTTCCTGGCTCCCACTTCCTAAACCATTATCTCAAACACAGATGGTTTCCCTGGGAAATTTTTCCTGACACATCAACTTACTACAGTAAGTCAGCAAGAAAAAGTATCTTGTGTAATCTAATTATAAGGAAAAATATAATGCAAATGGAAAACTAAAAGTCATTTATTGATCCAACATCTCCAATCTGGTTGCATGGATTTCTCCCTTTTTCCTAGTGTTTTTGTCCTTCTCTGAGCT
Source organism: Chaetophractus vellerosus (assembly GCA_004027955.1). Taxonomy (NCBI): domain Eukaryota; kingdom Metazoa; phylum Chordata; class Mammalia; order Cingulata; family Chlamyphoridae; genus Chaetophractus; species Chaetophractus vellerosus. Next base: position 16,496 of record PVKH010003743.1, read on the forward strand.
TCCTAATACTGTTGAAAACAATTTCATCAATTAAAACAATTTCTTTCCACACTTTTAACACTCTTGCTTTCATTTTCTGTCACCTCATTAATTATGCCCATTCCAGATCCAATTTTATTATCTGCTTCTCCATTCCTCTGTGTAGGTTTCTGAATGCTTCTAGAAAAAGTAACACAGGAGCACAGATGGGTGTCATTACAAGTCCTATATCTATGTTAGGCATCTCTGGTGTTGGAATTGGATTCTGGAGTATGGCAAAAAATCATATCCAAGCTGAGGTTAAGGAATAACAGAACCTTTTGGAGGAGAGATTTTGCAGAGGAGAGAACAGAACAGGCAAGAGACAAGAGATCATGTGGAAATAAAGACAGAGAGGCTGCCTCTGATATTCCAGTATCAGCTATGCTCTAGTTGAGTTCTCCTTTTGAGCTAACTTGAGAGGACTTATGCTCCTCAAAATAAATGATTCCATGGGCCTTCCCTTTCAAATAATTTGGTTTCTACAACTGCCAGACTGACCATTCCCAGGTTTACCCTACTAGACAACATGGTTTCCATTGACCTTCACTCTATCAACAAACTTAAGCATTTACATGGTGATGACCCATTTTCAAAAGAAATGTCCCTTGAATGCCTCACCCATTTGTTGACTGAATAAGCAAATGAATAAATGACTCTTTCTTGATTAGTCTTTAAAAAGATGATGGTAGAAAGAAGCTCTGGAGCCTTCGGGCATTCAGAAAACACAGGAAATGAGAGAGGGAGATGCCTAAGTGAAAGAAATACTGGTATTTCCATCAAGATTTCAAAGGAGGAGGAAGAGAGTAGACTGACAGGATGAGCCACTCCTGAGGCCAGAACACAAGATGGGCAAGAGACGCCTTCTACTAGTCCAGTTCTCCTCTTCAATCTTCCCTTCTGACCTGCCATTGACATTTAGAGGGGTACCAAGAAAAACTGAGCAGAAATATCTAATTATATTTACATTGTAAAGATGGGGGAAGCACATTCACATTGTTTTACCAGTAACCTTAATACATGCAATCTAAAAGACATCACATTAGTTTATTTTGTTTTGTTTACTTTGCTTATTTCTGGAACTGTGGTTTTTCTTTAGAATAGCTCCAGGGTGGAAACATGTGAATACTATTGAGTTATTAAAACAACCTCCAGTCTTCACATTGAAATGTGGCAAAAATAAAAGCTAATTTCTATTTCCCCAAGCTAAGAAAATAATATTTGAGAGGAGAAAAAAAGGACAAAAGAAGCCTCTACATACTTGCATGAAATGCCTAAAAGTTATCCAACGCTTTGCTCTTAAAAGTTTTGGCATTTAAAGAGAAACAACATGGGGCCGCACCTTCGTTTGGCTAAATATATGGTTTTAAGACACTAAGCTACTCATTTACATGTTTCTGCTTAAGTTTTCAACCACACTTTAAGCACAGCTGTGGTTCATAAGGAAACAAGATGCCACCAAGGAAAATATTGCTCCACAGGGTGTCACTCCTGAGAAACGTCAGGAGTAGTGTCCCCCACCCCACCAAGTGACCCTTTGGATTTTAAAGGCATGGGTTTGCTAATTGTTGGTTTCAAGCTTAAATATTCCACAAACTTTTTTGTTTGTTTTCTATGGTCTGTGAATGATATGCCTTAAAGAACAGTGGCTGATATTTTTTTCATTTTCCTCCCTAATTTTCTCACTCAAATGTTTAATTAGTGAAAAGGCAACATATTTATAGATATAATAAAATGGTAGAGAAAAGAATGCTTTAAGTATATGCACAACATGTTAAATTTGGATATATATACATATATAAATACATATGTATATATACTTGAAGGATACTTTAAATTCACACACATGTAATTCAGAAAACTGTATAGTTATGTTTCCCATGGGAACGATGAAAGTGAGCTAACGTATGAACAATGAATGCTTTGAGATATTCCAAGATAAAGGTGATATATGTGTGCAAAAGATATAAAAGTCACATTTAATGTTATATTTAAGTAATTTAAGATCAAAGAAGAGAAATATATTGACAGCCTACAATAGTAGATACAGATCTTATACATACATTCTATCTTTACCATCTCATTTCTCTTAAGGACCTTATGGTAAGTATAATTATCTCCAAAAACAAAGACTCAGGGAAGCTAAAATGAGTTTTAATTCTAATAAAATATGTACAAAGAGTTATGCCAACAACTTCCAAATTTGCTATTTGCTCTTCCAACATTATATAAATGTGACAATGTAGTGAAAATTAGTTATATAATATTTTGAATAAGACTAATGTCCATGTTGGTTTCCAAAAGCCTTAATAGAAATTCCCATACTATGAATCAATGGAGCCTGAAGAGAGGTCCTGGAATCATGAGAACAAAGTAAAGAGTAATATGCTCCAAAAGCCATAGAACTACAAAAACTATGACAAAAAAAAAATGCGTGAGGAAAATGTTTTATAGTCATTCAGTAAAATGTGTTGTGGATAAAAATAAATACAAAAGTCATTTTAATATAAACTCAGAGTACTACTGTGTTTCACTACATTTAGTATAAGATTCTAATTAACAAGTACCCTCAGTAGGATTTAGCCACCTAAATAAAGAAAAATGTAGGTTCTTAGGGCTATTTTCCTCTACTACACCTGCAATAGTTTATATACATTCTACTCAGTCAAAAGTTAAAATAAGAGGCAAGACCTCCATTCCCACACAAATGTGAAGCAGATATATTTTCCAAATTCAAACTACAGTTCCAGTAGTGGTTTTTAGACTTCTGTGCAAGCATAAAGGAAATTTTCTTATTTCAAAATGCGTTTAACAATAAAAAATTCATTTAACTACACAATTGAGGCACTTCCATCAAATCTTCAACTGGAAGTGATTAATTTGCAAAGTAATGACATGCTAAGAGGCAAGTATTAAGAGAAGAATCTAACAGATTTCTACAAATGCTTTCCAAGTGATAGATATGCTCAATTAAATCATATGCTCATGAACTGATATCTGGCAGCAAATATCTGTGTGAAGACATTTTCAAAGATAAACTATGTACAATTTCATTACAGATCAGCGTTAACAGATGAACCTTAGCAATCAATTTTAATTTGTAATTTAAAATTACAAATGTAGGGAAGCAGATGTGGCTCAACCAGTTGGGTGTCGCCTACCACATGGGAGGTCCCAGGTTCAGGTTCCAGTGCCTCCTAAAGATGATGAGCAGATGCTGCACCTGCCGTAATGAGCTAGAGGGCTGCACCCACCACAAGAGGCAGATGCCTAAATGAGCAGATGCTACAAGCCAGCAGACACCACAACCCACATGGAGCAGATATGGCTCAGGCCATTGGGCATTCCCCTCCCATGTGGGAGGTCCCAGGCTCGGTTCCCAGTGCCTCCTGGAGAAGGTGAGAAAGGAATGAAGCAGACAGACCAGAGAACCATCTGGGGGAAAAGGGGGTAATTTTTTTAAAAAAAAACTACAAATGTAAAAAACGTTTAGAAAGAAGGGTATTTAATTTAATTTTTATTACAGAAAAAAATGCAAAGACTTAATTGACATTGTTTTGGAGATTAAGAAAAATTTCTTATCCAGTCTGAAATCTTTGTTTTTTAATTAGTGTATTTAGTCCATTAATAAATAATGTAATTATAGATGTATTTGGATTTATATCTATTGTTATTTATTACTCACCCTCCTCATTGGTGGATTTGAACGCCAGTTTTAATTTCCTGAGATATTTCAGCTATTTTCTGCTTACAGATCAGGTACAGTGCTGCTTCCATGTACAAATTAAGAATTCAGCAAATGCCAAAAAGGAAACATCATTTTTCTGTTCGTCTCTTCTCTCAGGAATCTTAACCATTCAAGTCACAATTGCCATGGTAGCTAAAAAATCCAATTTTTATGTGTTCATCAATTATAACAAATGTACCACATTAATAAAAGATGTTAATGGGGAAAAGAGTGGGAGGTGGAAAGGTTGGGGTATATGGGACTCTCCTATATTTTTGATGTAGTATTTATGTAATCTAAACCTTCTTTAATTAAAAAATAAAGGAGAGAATAAAACAACCTTTTAAATTGGGGGAAAAAATCCAATTTTTGTCTCCCCAGCCCCATGAAATGATCAGGTACTCCTCTAACTTCTCTGTCTCTTAGCTGACCTTTGCCGAATTTCAGCTCCTTCCCCCATGCAAAAGCCCTGAGGTGAAAAAAAGAACACAGAATGTTAGGTTTCCCTCTACAAGCTCACCTTCTCACTGGATGAGCACTCATAGCTCTCTAAATTCAAACAGATTTTTTTTAGAGTATCTGGCTTTTCTAATTGTTCTTGGTTGACTGTACTTGGTTGGTCTACTCCATTACAGCAAAAGTTGAGTCCTTTTTTTTTTTTACAAGCGTTGTTTACTTTTATTTATTTATTTATTTATTTTTATTTATTTTTTAAAAGATACTTAGATTGCATAAATGTTATACAAAAAATATAGGGATTCCCATACGCCCCACCTCCCACACCTCCCACAAACTCTCACATAAACATCCTTCATTAGTGTAGCACATTAATCGCAATTGATAAACACATCATGGGGCTTTGCCATTAAGCATGGACCATAGTTCACATTGTAGACCTCACTCTCTCCCACACAGTTCTTCATGTTATATGATGATATAAAATGGCCTAATTCTTTCATTGCAATGTCACTCACGACAATTCCCAAGTCCCGAAAAAGCCCCTGGATTATAACTGCTTTTCTCTCTCTCTGTCCCCAGAGCCTCCAGTAGCCACTGGCTCCACCTCAATGTTGTAATTTCTCCCATTGCTTGAATCACAATATGTCTATAACAGAATACCAGTAAGTCCACTCGAGTTCACAGCTCTTGCCCCCATCCTGAGGAGTCTGGGATGGTGATGTCCACTCCACCTCCAACTGAGAGGGGGCTTATATCCCATGGGGAAGATGGATGGGACTATCCTGCCTACAGCTGCAGACTCTCTCCATTCCCTAGGATGGCTATCATCCATCATCATCTCCCCACCAGTTGTCCTGGGTAAGTCCAATGAGCTGTAGAGTAGGATTGGTGCTCCACTGAGGCTCCAGGCCCAGAGTTCTTTGAAGACAGTGGTACAGCAAGTATTATCATGTTTCCCTCCAAGGGTCAAGGAATCAGTGTGAGGGTGCTTCAGTGACATACACATATAGCATAATATGCATACTCTGGAGCATGAGGGACACAGTGGATTGGTGTGTGACTCACACGTGAGAATCCTAAAGGTGAAAATCTGGCTAAAGCAGTCTGAGGCAGCAGAGTAGAGGGCTGCTGGTGGGAAGTAACTGGAACCCCCCTGAACACATGGACCAGATGAGAGCAATGGGAGAGGTTTCCCATGGTTGTTATAGATCTTGTCCAAGAGGATTTCCTGAAGGATTGAGAAGTCTCCAGCTTGCTCTGCCTCAGTTTCCTGATCTGTAAAATGAGCATGATAATAACAGTATATACCTCATACTTAATGAGATTATATGTATGTATGTATATATATATGTGAACTTAGAACAATGCCTAGTACATAGTAATGCTTGGCAAATATTAGCTATTATGATTATGATTATCTTTTGATTACCATTATCATCTTGGTGGAAAGAGCCTGCAAGTGTGTCACCTAATGTGCAGGAACTGAGAGTAGAATGGGAAATGACTAACGGAAGGGGATACATTTGCCTTCAAAAGAAACAGGAATGAGATCCTCGGCATATATATTGGTGTAGGGCAGGGAGTCCACGGAACCTACAAAAGCAAGGATGAGACAAACAACAAACTTGAGATGTTTGTCAAGTTCAGGGAGCACCAATGCATTTACCATAGGACTAGCTAAGTAAAACCTACCTCCGCCCTTAAATGTCTTCTTTCTCCACTCTGTCCCCATTCCTGAACGGACTAGAAGCAGGAACTGAGGGGTGAGATAGCAGAGTAGAGGCAGGGAAGTCCACCAAACCTTCTTTCCCAATGAGGATCACCTACATATTGGAACAGGCTCGTACTCTTTTATTACAGGGGTGGACATTATAATTATTTAAGCAACACTCTTTTGTGGCTTGAAATGACAAGAACACTTTTCATTTTTGGAGAAGGTCTGGAAATTCACAGGGTTTGCTCAAAGTTTCATCCAAGCAGAAGATTTAGAACATTGAATGGAAAATTTGTTTTCTCTCACACTCAAAACTTTTCTGATTGCTCCTTTTTCATTGATGGGTGGTCTTATCTTATGGACTTCTTGGATCTTTAATTAGAAATTTATTAACTTTTTTCTTCTGAATTCTTTCCTTTTCTTTGGGGGTTCAGAGGATTTATTTATTCATCTTGGTTATTTTCTTTCAAGTTATCAAATTTTCCTTCAAATATTTGTTATTGGTTTTCAATTATATTTACGAAATGTCAGACTAGGTTATTTCACACAGCAGGCTAATGTAAATTTCTTCTGCAGACCCTCTCCCATCTCCCCTCACATAATATATGACTTCAGGCTCTGTAAAAAGATGGGACTTGCCTCCAGATAAGATTTCCTTTCTGGAGTGCTGGGATGGAAAGGAAGGTAGGGAGGCAAACGAGGTAGTCAGATTGCCTAAGTGAAAATGCTTTATTCTGAAAGTAGGTAATATAATGTATTTCATTCCTTGGCTAAGCTGCAATTTTGAGAGGGCCTTACTGTTTGATATGAAAATCTAAGATACTGTAAAATGCTGCTTTTCTCTGTTTTCCTCTCAGAAGTAGTGCACACATTCGCATCCTTCCCCAGACAGGGCCACACTTTCTTTAAAGAAGACTGTTCAGTTGTGTAGTGGACTCTGCAAGGGGGACACCCAGATCCTCTTTTCAGGTTGACAGTCTCAGCTAAGTCCCTCTGCAGGAATTGCCCTCAGCTAATAAGAACTGCTTCACCTAGAATTATATTCACTACTAAGGGCAGCCCATGTCCAAAGACTGGTCAACACAGAGCAGTAGAAGGTCAATGGCTTAGGACTTAGCTCCCTTGCCTTAGTTCAGAAGAGCCATCCCTGCTTCAAAGCTCACCATGGAGTTGGCTGGGGCCTCTGTTGCAACTGCATCACAGCTCAACTTCTTCATTTGCCCAATTCTGGTTCCCTCCTCCATGTACAGGTAGGTATTAGCCCTGTAAGCATGCCGCTATATATCTCCTATATGTAAATCTCCATCTCAGGTGGGGGACTGGGTGGCACTTTTAAAATTTATTACCATTAATTATGCTATGGCCCATTCCTGCTCTTTGCATGCCTTAATTTTTTAATTCAAAGCAGCCTCAGGTCTTCCTCTAGAAAAAATATTTTCTTTTTGTGTTTTCTCTTCTAACTGATCCTGTTGATTTCAGTCTTCTAGGAGTTCATTAGAACTTCTGATCCATTGATGACATCTCTTTTATAACTTTAATATTTCATTCTTTTAAAAAAACATAAAATTTTGCTAACATTTCAGTGGAACTTTGGGAAGAAATAAGGAAGGCAAATATGTTCAGTCCACCATCAGATTTAAATTTAATCTGGCAACAATCTTGAGCTAGAATCTCCTTTTTTTTTTTTGTCTATAAATCAACTTTTATTGGACTCCTTTTTCTATTAATCTCCTTCAAACATTGATGTTTTGTAGCAACACTAAGAGGCATTACTGAGTTTTGGACAAAGGCCACATTACATGTGTAATGGTTTGAGTTTGATTTAATTATGAATTCCAAAAATATAGATTAGATTATGTTTGTAAGCTGGTCTGTTCATCTGGGCATGATTGAGTTGTGAGTAGGGCGTTAACTGCCAGGTCAGTGAGACGTTGAGCCCTGCCCCTCGGTGGGCGTGGTCTCAAGTAGAAAAGCAGACTGAGAGAAGCAGATTGAGA